>PVJX010028112.1:0-18625 GCA_004027295.1 Dolichotis patagonum
AATAAAACAAAAGAGGGCAGAACAAAGCAGATCAGAACAGAACAACATAAGCAACACAGCACTTTACAATAAGACAACCGGACATTAACAGTAGCTATCAAAATATCTCTTTCTCTGCTATAGTTGAGCATAGTTTCAAATACAATAATATCAAACATAACAAAATAGTATAAAACCATTCAAAAGAATGAAAGAATTATAGGACATTCTGAACCGAATAACAGAATGATCAATGGCTACTATAATATCTCATTTTCAATAAAATATTTGTTTATACTATCACATATATTAAAATCCCAATAAGACACAACATGATAGAACCGATGGTAATAGCAGAGTAGAAGCATGGTAGGACTTCAAAGCAAGATGGTATTAAATCAGCAATGGCTGCCATAATGTTTTGTTTTCTTCAGAACAGCTGTTCATACCATCACACATAATAAAGTCAAACAACACAGAATAAAACCATTCCAACTGATGAATGAAAACATTGAAAGGCTTCAAAGCAATGAAATGGGAATCATGATTACCATAAAATCTTATATACTCTTACCAACTGTCATACTAGGCAGACTATAGGGTATTTACATATGTGAGTTTGGTTTATTTTGCTTATGAGTATGGTCTCAAGTTGTGTCCATTAATCTATAAATATCTCAATGTGATCATTCTTTATAGCTGAATAGTACTCCATTGTATAAAAATGCCACAACTTTTTTTATCCATTCCTCAGTTGGTGATTTATTTTAATTACTGCTTCAGGGACCCAAAAAACAAGCTATATGACAATCCTATTTCCTAGGTAGAGGCTGTCCTACAATAATGAGACAGATGCACTTTGAAAAATCACCATATGTCTTAGTTACTTTTCTCTTGTTGCTGAGACAAATGCCTAACATCCAAAATTAGGGAAGGCAAGGTTCAGTCAGCTTACAGTTTTTTGGAGGTTTCAGTCCATACTCATCTGGCTCCAAGGCAGAGTGGTATGTCTAAGGCATAGCCATTCATGGCAGCCACAAGGAACAAGAATGAACGAGCAAAAAAGGGCAAAATGGGAAAAGCACACCACCTTCACTCCTTTATATTATATGCTGGCTACCTGCCCCTGGGCAGGCACAGCACTCACACCAATCCCAGCACTAGACAACAAACCAATCACAAACGCTAGACTTAGCAGCCCCCATGACTACATGGAGTGGGGGGACACACACCTGACACAAACCATAACACCATGCTATGCAAAATGGCATGATAAGACCCACAGAGCTCATGGGCCAAATGGACCAGGGGACACAGTGTTCAAATTCCTCAGTGAAGCTGGGCATGGTGGTGCACACCTGTAATCCTAGCACTTGGGAAGGCAAGACAGGAGGATCGCATCAGTTTGAGGCCAGCCTGAGCTACATAGTGAGATCCTGTGTCAAAAAACCAAAAGTAAAACCAAACAAAACCAAAATATCCTCTGTGACACATACAGAAAAGAAATGTACTAAGTACAGTAGCACAGCTGTACACATATTAAATTACTAAGATATATGTAAATACTACAATAAATATGTCACTTAAAAAGTCTCAATGTTTGCTTGTGGAAGTGAAAAAAAAAACCTTAATGTTTGCTTGTGGAAGTGGACGTCAGAAGGTTTACAGCTCACGAATTACTGAGAAGAGGTAAGAGGAGGGAGATCATCAGCCATGGATGGCCAGGATTCCCAACACATGCTTATAAGACATGTATGTATGTGCAATTTGTGTTCTCCTACATGACCTGGTTCTACTTGATGTAGTTTTCCGCATTCACCTTTTATTTCTTCTACAGGAAACTGTGCATAAACAGACAAAATTTGCATTATCTCACATTCCTCCCTAATATATGACTGGTACTGGGACCAATTTGCATTTTCAAACCAAATGTTACAGCAGAGCTGACTACTTTATTTGATATCCAAATCCCAATGCACTCTGGACAATAAAAAAGGAGAGCTCACCATTGGTATCCAAGTTTATGACTCAGTTTCCCATCAATAGGTGGTTTTGACTCAAGCTTTTGCAAAATAAGGAGACGGGCAGTAGAAAATTGGTGGAAAATCTAAAGCAGCAACCAAAGAGATGATGAGCAATCGTTTCCCTTCCAAGAACCAGAAGTGTGTGCCTCCACTGGTGATCTTCCAGACAGACAGGGAGCTTAAACCAGAACCTCTATCTTTTAGAGGCTGGTTGGATATATCTTCTCCAAAGTGGGTATCTTTCTTGGTGACAGCTGACCTCAAAGGAAATAAAATACCGAGTTGAGCATTTAAGTTTATTATATGACAAAAGCACAAGGAACACATTGCATGGATAAAAATAACAAATATGATGTCCTGTGGAGAAAGTAGGCTGCAGAAGAAAATGTAAAGTATGATTATGTTTATATAGATACACAAAGAATCGAACTGACAACGTATTTTGCTAAAATGATCAAGAAAGGCAAAGAAATGATTGGAAGTGATAAAGGGAAGGAAAAGCTTCCATTGGGGAGGCAAAGAGGGCTTTCAAAGGTATCTTGTTCTTCTAGTTTTTGAACTTGGTAGTGAGTACATGGGTGTTTTTAGCCATATAAATATGCAATAGCTTCTTTTCTCTATAAAAGTATTTACTATAATCTTTTTAAGATCAGGAACCAATGGAGGTCTTCTAATTGAGTTTGGTTATTATGACTCACCAGTAGCCAAGTTTCCCTCATTATTATAGCAGAGCAAGAAATCCTTAACCAAGGTTGCAGTTCTCAGCCACTGAACCCTCTACTGCTTAGCTCTACTCCCTGCCCAAGGTACATTTTTAAAGTTCTTCATTCTCCAAGGCATTTCCTTCCAAAACATTTTGATTCCTTAGAATGAAAATTCCTTTGGAAAAATTTTTAAAATGTAAATTTAGATAATTTTTTTTGCTATGTAAGAAATGGCCATGGAATTTGTATAAAGTACATTCCAAAGAAACTCGTGGTTTCTTGGACTTTGGAATTTAGAGAGAACTCAGCAAGGGTGTTCCTTTTTTTTTACCCCTGTTGCTTCATCAGTAGAAGCTACTTTCAGTTATATAAGGAATCATCGCATCTCAGGTGGTGTTTCTGTTCCTTGCAAAACACGAGCCCTTGGGCAAATATTTATCAAACAAAAGGAATTCTGGTTTTAAGGTTAACACCGCCCAGTCACAGATTTGCTGTGATGTATCTTGTTAAAGCTCTGCTTGCTGCAAGCTCTGTGAATTCAAATGAGAGCACGTGATTGGACGTTGGAATCTATTGGGAATGAATTTGCCTTCTTTAGTTTCTAATTTGATCATGACAATTTTACAAAATCATTTTAGAGAATTACAAAATACCTATTATATTTTTCAATTCACCACATGTCATGACTGGCAAAGGCTCAGATAATTTAGATGCTTGTAATTTTCTAAATGGTATTATGCTTTTCAGCTGTACCCTGGGGTCCCAATCCATATTAACTAACTGACAAAAAATTACAGATAATTTTATTCAAGGCAACACAAAAGGGAAGGATTGTGGCAAGCATAATAAGGCATCCCTTAAATAAGGGGATCTGCGATCCCCAGAGCATAAGCTCAATTAAGACAACTATCACTAGTTAAAGACTAGTTTAACCACTGCTAGTTCGTCTGCCATGAGTTAAAGGCTAGCTTAAGAAATCCTGTCTGCCTATAGCTAGGCGACCTTATGTATGTTCTATAGGAAGAAGCTCAAAGAATTTGTTGGGGAAACACACAAACCCACTTGCTAGTATGCCTTCTCCCTCTTCCTTTCTCTCTCCCATTCTTTTTCCTTGAATTAAGAAACAGATCTCTGTTAATAATTCCTGAGATGAAAATGGTCCTGTCCACAGCCTTTTAGAATTTGAGGATTAGTTTGCTTCAGGGCTGTCCCTTAAATATTGAGAAATCAGGAATGTCTATACTGGTATTTTCAGGAGTGGAGCATTTTAAAATCACCTGAGGATGCCATAAAACTTCCTGCACCTTAGATGCACTTCAGAACAATTACATCATATCTGTGTGTGGAGAACCAGTTTTCCCTCAATTCTTTCGAATTCACCCAGTAATTCTGATGGGCACTAAGGTTGAAAAGGATTGTAATAGCTATTTGAAAAATTGTTGCTTGGTAGAGTCAGGCCCACAAGGAGGCATTTTGAAGTTATGTAAATGACACCGATAAGAGATAGCATTGTCCTATTATGTATTACACAATGGGAAAACAGAAATGGACTAGGAATTTCATTGTCTGACTCAGTATCCAATTAATCTGTGATTAGAAGCTTGTAAGTAGCTGGCTCAGCAATAAACATTCACTCCATTTTAGCCTGTTTGGGGGAGAGGCTGGAGGTAGAAAAGTTATTTAGCCATTGGTGATGCTTCTGTACCCAAAAGAATGCCATTTAGAATAGTGGACTTCAATAAACAAAGTAAATCACTGAAATTGATATCCAGTTCAGTTCTAAATACATTCAACAAAGACTCAAGTGCAGCTGTAGGAAGAAAGTCATTAGTTGGCATTTACAAAATAAAGGAAGTTTAAAAATGGAGAAAGACAGTTCTGCCTCAATGGAAGAGAAGGGGTCCTCGTTCTGTCAAGCATTTTTTATATCTCCTAGAGGTGTTTTACTACAATATTGAATACCTTCATTTTCTAAGATTGTACTAAGAATGTTAAAATTAAAAAAGAAACAAAGATAGGAAAGATTTGAACAGTAAAAATTGCACATTGTTCTGGGCAGTGTGATCAAATCTTTTGTTGTCCTGTTCTGTTCTGCCTGGGACACGAATCAGCCCTTTATTCAGCATATCCACAGAGTGTCTGCTACCCACTCACTTAACTCTTTAATGGCTATCTCGGTGATCAGATGGACTCTCTCACAGTACTGCACTACTTGTATTCAAGTCATTCTTACTTTACTCAGTAAGGGCTTCCCAAGGCACAAAAGTAGTGATGCCAGCAATTGGCCTATGCCAACAAGAAGCTGTAAAGTGGCTCTTGTAAGTGAAGAGGTGAAAGTTGTTGATTTGTAGGAAAAAATGATGTGCTGAGTTGGCTAAGATCTATGGTAAGAATGACTCTTCTCTTTGTGAAATTATGAGAAAGGAAAAACACATTTCACATTCGTTTTGCTGCCCCATCTCAAACTGCCAATGTTGTGGCTACGGTATGATGACTGTTTAGTTTCAATGGAAAAATCATTGAATTTATGGGTGGAAGCCATGAATGGAAAACGTGTTTCAGTTGTTATAATTGTTATCCTTTATGATTAACTAACATTGTTGACTTCTTCCACTGCCTACTTTGTAAATTAAACTTTATCATAGGTATGTATGCATAGGAAGGAATAAAATATATATTAGTTTTAGTACTGAGTTTTCAGCTGCAGTCTTGGAATGTATCTGTTAATATCCTATAAAATTATACAGATCAAAAACTGAAATAGTCACCTTTCTTTGTGTTATAGTGACTCTAGCACAGAGGCACTATATCTCTTTTTCTAAGCATGGATTCACTTTCCATCTTTTTTCAGATAAAGACCATTTTGAGTGGCTTTATCATCAGGGGCTACTTGGGAAAGTGGACCCTGCTAATCAAGACGGTCACCCTGGTGCTGGTTGTGTCCTCTGGCCTGAGCCTTGGGAAAGAAGGTCCTCTGGTGCACGTGGCTTGTTGCTGTGGCAACTTCTTCAGCAGCCTTTTCTCCAAGTATAGTAAGAATGAAGGCAAGAGGCGTGAGGTGAGCTGGCTGAGCTTCTGCCTGCAGGGCAGGCTTCTCCTCAGATCCTGCCTCTGCATCCTGTGTGGGTCCGCCTTCAAGGAAGCTCCAAGAGCCTACTTAGAACCCTTTGCCTTGTAGGTGCTTTCAGCTGCAGCTGCTGCTGGGGTGTCTGTGGCGTTTGGTGCTCCCATCGGGGGTGTGCTGTTCAGTCTGGAGGAGGTGAGAACGGGCAGTAAGGCATATGTGGATGGTTGGTAGGCCCAGGTGGATGGGCCTTTATTTCCTACCTTCTGAAGATTAGATTCATAGAAGTATTGCAGAAAGTTTCTGCAGTTAATTAAGATTCTGCAGTTTGCACTGTTAAATATATTTTCAAATGCTGTTTTAAAAGGTGCCAATATAATTTTGTGGGACCATTTATAGTATTCTCTCTTCCTCATAACCAATGTAGGTTCCACCTTGGATTTGGAACCAGAATAGGAGGTTGACAAATGTTTTCTGAAAAGGACTTTGTGGGTCACATGATTTCTGCTACAGTCAATCAACTGTGCCATTGTAAAGAGAAAAGCAAACACATGATGTGTCCGGGAATGAGCATGGCTCTATGCCCTGTAAACTTGCATTATGGACATCAAACTGGGTTTTTATACAATTCTCACATGCAATGAAAATTGTTCTTCTTTTGAATGACTATTTTATGTCACGAGTTGTTTCTTTTCCAACTATTTAAAATTGCAAAAAAAATTCTTAATTAATATGCCATACAAATAGTATATTCCCTGGGCCAGAGTTGACTTGTGGGCCAGAGTTTTCCACCCTTGATCCATTCTGTTTTCTATAGAATCAAATCCAGAGTTTCTTTGCCTTTAGGAGGTCCCTTGTGCCAAAAACATTATTACACATACCTATTTGGTTTAACTCTCTCTGTCTTTCTCTCTCTTTTGGGAGTACTGAGGACGGAACCCAGGGCTGTGAACACGTTAAACACATGCTCTACTACTGAGTTACACTCCAGCCTTTTATTGATCTTAATAATGTAGCACAAACCCACCTTCATTGGAATCCATGGCACATTTTGGCATAGTTAGATTTCTTTAAATGTCATTGTTGGAGCATTTTGGACACAATTAAAACTAGGTGGAGTGAGGTCCTCCTTTGGTCTTAGCTTGTGTCTCGCATGCCAAGTACAACAGGTGACTGCTCACCCAACGGGAGAAGGCTCAGAGCTGCTGTTTCTCTGGCTAGCTTCTGATTTTCTACTTCTTTGTCCCAGGTCAGTTACTACTTTCCCCTGAAGACCTTGTGGAGGTCATTTTTTGCAGCCTTGGTGGCAGCCTTCACACTGCGATCCATCAACCCCTTTGGGAATAGTCGCCTGGTTCTCTTTTACGTGGAATATCACACACCCTGGTACATGGCCGAACTCTTCCCCTTCATCCTGCTTGGGGTCTTTGGGGGTTTGTGGGGAACCCTCTTCACTCGATGCAACATCGCCTGGTGCAGGAGGCGCAAAACCACCAGGCTGGGGAAGTACCCAGTGTTGGAGGTCATTGTGGTGACTGCCATCACTGCCATCATCGCCTATCCCAACCCCTACACACGCCAGAGCACCAGTGAGCTCATTTCTGAGCTGTTCAACGACTGTGGGGCCCTTGAGTCTTCCCAGCTCTGTGACTACATCAACGACCCCAATATGACCCGGCCTGTGGATGACATTCCAGACCGACCTGCCGGGGTTGGGGTTTACACAGCCATGTGGCAACTGGCCCTGGCCCTGATCTTCAAAATCGTCATTACCATATTTACCTTTGGCATGAAGGTAAGTGAAAGGGAAGGAAGATGGGGGGGCATGTCTTTCTGGGGACAGCACCCTATTTTCTAAAATAAACTTATGATGCAAGGGGGAGGGGAACTGACCTTTCTTGAATGATCTATTTCCTTGACATTCTTTTAATCAACAAGAAACAAATCGCTTAATGAATGAAAGCCTGCGGAGTAGAGATTTTGATCCTATTTTACAATCCAGGAAACTAAGGCTCAGAGGCTGTAGGTGGATTGCTTAGACCTACAGTTTATGGGAAACAGACCTAGGTATCAAACCCAGTTCAAGCCTTCCCAGACCAGGTGGTAGGCACAGATTTACCTGCTGGCTGGGTGAGTGCAGGTGGTGGAAGAAGCCCAGGGCTGGCCCTGTTTGAATCAGTAAATGTGCTTTCCGCATCCACTGTATCCTGGGACTAAGCTCAAGGGACTCAAGCTTAATGTAAACTGCTACCTCTGAAGGACCGACAGGTCTGGGAGAGATGCAGGTAAATGTGATGTTTGGAGACTGATCTCCAGACTGCATGCTCACCTTGTGTACCATGCCAGTGCCATGAGACCATAGAGTGAGCTCGTCCCTGGCTTGGGTAAGACTGGGGCCGTGGCAGGGGGATTTCTTGGAGACCCTCATACTTACTTTTGCCTCATCCCCCACCCTGTCTCTGTTTGGGATAGAACCCACGGCCTGTGCATGCTAAGCAAGCATTATACAACTAAGGCCTACCCCAAGCCTTGCATGCCACGTCTGGGTGGCCCGGGTCCTCTCAAACTGTGTGTGATAGCACATGCTTCCATTATTGTTACTAAAATCAGAGAAGATAGCTTTTTTTTTTACTGTCTATAAGAAATATACTTCAAATATAAAAGCACAAAGTAAAAGGATAGGGAAATCTATACAGGTAAACGTTAATGCAGTCAGATAACTGAAGCGGGCGTAGCACCCGAGTAGATTGCAGGTCAATGAGTATTTCACCATATCTGGTAAAATGAAGATGTGCTTCATATCATAGTTCCTTTAATTTTCCCGCTTCCCGTATAGTTGTACGTGTTATGTTCAGATACAATGAAAATCCTACCGAATAATTTTATAATATTTGCTTTCAACAGTCAGACATGGTTTAAAGAATTTAATAAAAATAATCTATTACATTATAGGGCAGTGTCTGCCATTTCTGTTACTGTCCATTCTTAGAATTTCAAGGATCCTATGCTATCATTTTCCTCTATAGAACTTTCTTTCACATTTCTTGAAAATGAGGTTTGCAAGTGATGAATTCTTTTTGCTTTTCTTTATCTGTATCCAGCATATCCCTTCACCAGCATTTTCAGTATTTTTCCTTGATATAGAATTCTGGATTAACAATTCTCTTTCTTTAAGGATTTTTATGCTACCATCCTTTAGTCTCCAAGTTGCTAATAAGGAATCCAGGGTCATAAAAGTCATTTTCCTCCTCTGTGCCATGTGCCATTTTTCTGTAGTGGCTTTCAAAATGTATTCCCTTTGGGTTTTTTAAAAAAATTTTTACAGGGCAAAAAATCACAGAACTTTCATTCTTTTTAAAAATGCTCTGCTGAATCAGTTCAGATATACTTTAAAAACACTTCCCAAAGAGCTTTCTTTTATGGGCCCTGACACTGAATTATTAGTGTTTTTGATTTTTTTTAAAAATTGAGGTAAAATTGACACAACATAAAATTAATTGCTTGAAGCCGAACACGCCATTGGCTTTAAGTACACTCATGATGTGGTACAGCTGACACCTCTGTCTGCTCTCAGAACATCTTCATTCTCCCCAGAGGAGACCCCATCTGCATTAGTAGTGGATCCCCTTTCTCCCTTCTTTCTAGCTGCTGGCAGCCACTCACCTGCTGTGTATCTCTATTGGATTCACCCGTTGTGGACATTTCATATAAATGGGATGGAATATTTGCTTTTTGTCTCCGGCTTCTTTCACAGAACATGGTGTTTGCAAGGTTCATTAATGTGGTAGCAGTGTGTCATTCTTTTTCTTGGTTGGATAGTATTCCATTCTATGACTATTCCACATCTTTTATCCACTCATCCTTTGATGGACATTTGGGTTGTTTCTATATTGCTTATAGTTTCATTGTCATTACTACCCTCCTTATTCTTTTTTTTTCAAATTAATTTTCATTTTTTCCTAATCCATTTTATTTTAAGGAGAAGAAAAAAAGACTAAAACAAAATTTCAAAACACGTCAGTCAGGGCAACAGTGTTACATACATCGTGCATTGTCATCCCCAAATCATTGCTTATCGTTTTTGGAAAAGTTGTATAAAGTATATATTATTTATACAGAGATATGCACAAGTGAATTTTCATAAAACACATGTGTTTGTATAACCAACATCCAGAATATCATCCATTCTCCAGAGCCCCCTTTTTTGTTCCATAAGTGTTCCTTTCTCTGTGATATTTCTATTTTCTGTGTCTCTTCTCTCTTTCTCTCTGTCTATCTCTGTCTCTGTCTCTGTCTCTGTCTCTCTCCCTTCTGGGGATTAAACCCAGGACTTTGACACTAAGCTATATTCCCAGCCCTTTTTTGTTTTTAATTTTGAGACACGGTTTTGCTAAGATACCCAGGTTGGGTTTGACATTGTGATCTTCCTGCTTCAGCCTCCCAGAGTGCACCATCACCTTCGTCTGAAGTCTATCTTTTTAAAAAGTCAAAGAGATGGCAGGCTTGAGTGCATAACAGTCAAACACAAACTGGAATTTATGTCTTAAGAACAAGGATGGGTGGACTTGGTCCAACAGCTGACTGGCTTGGATCCATCAGTGCCTGGCCAAAGGATTTAATTTTGTATCCAAGAAAGATGTTATGATAGTAGCGTTGTTTTGTTACTTTTTTGAGAAGGGTCTACTTGAAAGTAACAGGAGATTCAGTGACTGTGGAATAAGGGGATACTCAGAAAACAACAAAGTGCTAAGGAGTGTTCCAAGGTCCAGAAATTGCATGTGGGAATTGAAACTTAATATCAGTTGCATTAAAGATCTGCCTAGATGCTCATATTGATGACTGCAGGACAGACAGATAGGCAGCTGCAGCTCAGGATCCGCGGTCATGTGGAATCTCCATGGACATGGAAGCTGGGTGTGTTCTGTATGGCCATCAGAGAAACGAAATGTACAGTATTCTCACTCAACTCAATAGAAAACATGCTGGTAGCCACATCTCTTAGGTTGTGTAGTATGTAACCTGGCTGGAAATATCAGAATATGCACTTTGTTAGGAAGAGGGAACCTTCCTTGAGCTCTTTTCTGACAGCCATCATCCTTTCAAGAGGACAGTGAGCCCTTGAAAGGCCCTCTGGAAAATCCAGGGCAGCCACAATGATGCATTCAGAATTTTTTTCTCCCTTTTTACCTGGGAGCAGTATCAGGCCCTTCTTTTCCATTTTCATGCTGTGGCTTGACATTTAATTTTCAAAGCCAATCTGAATGACACAGCAAGGGGAGCAAGAAAGTGGTGAGAGTCTCTGGTGACAGATGCGCACTTTGAATGTTATTTGCAGTGAGGCTTATCATTCTTTAATCCACAGCGGGCACACTGGCCAGCTTTTGAAGGAGAGGAAATCAAAGTGTCAAGTTGCATTCTGTCCAAGTTGCAGTAGACTCTACTGACTACGCAGGTCAAATCGCTTGTCCCACCTTTTCCCAGCTGACCTGTTTTGAAGAGCTGCACCTCTTTTGAAGGCTGCAGTCAAATATAAGCTTGTGGAAAGGGACCTTGTTTCCTGAGGGTTGGGAGGTTGGAACTTGGCCTCCTTCCCTTAGGCTACTTTTCTCTTTGTGTTCCCTTGAGATCCCTTCAGGGCTCTTCATCCCCAGCATGGCTGTGGGGGCCATGGCGGGCAGGATGGTGGGGATTGGTGTGGAGCAGCTGGCTTACCATCACCATGACTGGATCATCTTCAGGAACTGGTGCAGACCTGGGGCAGACTGCGTCACCCCAGGACTTTATGCAATGGTGGGAGCTGCAGCCTGCCTAGGTATGTCCACAGGTGGGGGGATGGAGGAGGAGGGGTGCTGATCTGGCTTAATGCTGGCAAGAGGAAGACATGGGTTGCCTCATTGGCATTACTCAGCGTAAGCTAGGTTGTGCTGTGGTAAAAAGTAAACTCCACCATGTCAGTGGCTTAACATGTACCAAGCTTATATCCTATTCACTATATAGAATACAATAGAATAGAATAGAATAGAATAGAATAGAGCATGGATTTGCAGAAAACTTTTCCACCCAGTCATTCAGAGGCCCAGTCTGATGGAATATCCACCATCTCACAGCTGTATACCTGGAACACTGGTTCTCAATCAGGAATGATTTTGCATCCGTTGGGACACCTGGAAAGTCTTTTGGTCATTCCACTTGTATGTAGTGGGTAGGGCTCCAGGGATGCTGCTACACTTGCTGTAGTATGCAGGAAAGTCCTGACAACAAAATGATCCAGTCCCAAATGTCTCTAGTACTGAAGTTAAGAAACCGTGGTGTAGGCTTATTAGAAGATTAAGAATCCATTGGATTCTCTTTTGGAATACTATGGAATTCAAAGTTGTGTCCATCTCCAAATCTAATCCCTCAAAATCTCTACAATTTTCCAATTTATGGGTTGCTTGCTCAGGCAGAAGCCTGTATAGGGCATGTAGGATCCACTCAAGAAAAGCCAGACAAGTGGCCTGAGTTAATCGATAACCCAGGGTCCCTCATTGGTCAAGAGCCTCCAGTCAGGAGACTTACAGCTCCCTGATGCAAGGCTGAGTTTAATAGAGCCTGGTCTGTGCTCCAGGGTTCCCAGCATGGAAAGCATCTCATGGGAACCCCTCACTGGAGCAGGTATGGGGAGGATTTAGAGAGCTTGGATTGAGTTGCTTTTGCAGCCCGTGAGCCTCTCAGTTTCCGCAAATCGTGCCCTCATGAAGGTTCAGGGTTGAGCTTGAGAGTCTCGCTTTTCTCTTCTATTGCAGGTGGAGTGACCAGGATGACGGTATCTCTGGTGGTCATCATGTTTGAATTAACAGGTGGTCTGGAGTACATTGTGCCCTTGATGGCGGCAGCTGTGACCAGCAAGTGGGTGGCCGATGCCTTTGGGAAAGAGGGCATCTATGAGGCCCACATCCACCTGAACGGGTACCCATTTCTCGATGTGAAGGATGAGTTCACCCACCGCACCCTGGCCACAGATGTGATGCGGCCCAGGCGGGGAGAACCTCCACTGTCTGTGCTCACCCAGGACAGCATGACCGTGGAGGACGTGGAGACGCTCATCAAGGAGACAGACTACAACGGCTTCCCTGTGGTGGTCTCCAGAGACTCTGAGCGCCTCATTGGGTTTGCTCAGAGGAGAGAGCTGATCCTTGCAATAAGTAAGGAAAGAGAGGTTCACATTTTTCCAAGCAGCCTTTGTACCCCTAGAATTATCAAAGGGGTTCAAAAGAACGTTTAGTAAGGCAGGTGCTCTCAAGCTGCAGTGCAGATCTGTTAAAATGCATATTTGATTGAGTGGGCCCTGGTGGGCTGAGTTCCTGAATGCCCCCCGGGCTTCCCACTTATGCCAATGTGGCCAGTTCCCAAGGTTTCAACGCAAGTCCTGGGGTAGGTGTTCCTGGCCAGAGAGTGACTGCTGTGTGTGCATATCAGGGGGCAAGTTGCTGCAGCTGCTGCTGCTGTTTTGGGGGATTGTTGGTTGAAGCTGAGAAGGAGCAGGGATGGTGTGAGATGCCAGAGTGGCCTGTGCTGAGCTGATCTCAGAGCTGTGCTGTCAGACAGGTTAACCACCTCACTTAGGTGGTAAGGTCTCTTCCTGATACTTTGCGGGCACTGCACAGGCTTCTGCTGCATTGAATGAATTATGTCCCATTCCACCAGATAGAGGCTCACATGGGTTAATGAACAGCATTGATAGACATAAGTTCTGTGTGATTATTTTTTCTTTACGTTTGAACTGAAATCAGCCAAGGGGGAGGGCAGGCTGTTGAGTTGGGGTAGGAGAGAGGGATGATTCCCAGGTAGGATTCCCCGAAGACAGGTAGCCCAGAGAAAGTTGGCATGCTGGCTCCTTCAGAAGGGGACTAGGAGGTAGGAGGATTCCGAAGACAGGGAGAGAGGCCTGGGTGAGACTCATGAGGAGAACTTAGACACCACATGCTCAGAAATAGGAGCAGAGAACCTCAGTGGGTTGGAGTCCTGGGGATTTCAGGGTTCAGAGAAGACCAGCATAGCCCATCTTCCCACACATGGTAGATACCATGCCCACTGGCTAAGTACCATTGCTCTGTAATCTGAATAGCATCCCTGCATCCCACGGGCAACTAGGGCTCATGGCATGGCTCACATGTACATGTGACAGTGTTACTGTCCATTCTGTCTTCCACAGTGTTCCTGCTGTGTGTCAGTGGGAATTTCTTTCCTGAGTGTGGCTACTGAGTGCCCCACTGTGAACATATCTTCACCAGAGAACTGTTTCCTCCCCCCTGCCCTTTGTTCCTATTTCTACGGTGCTTCTCTTCAACTTGTAATACCTCTTCTCCATGGTAAACAGCTTTAAAATTTTCTTTAAAGAATCTGCCTCAAAAGTTTTATAAACAGTAGTTTAGATAAGTTATACCCTCTAATTTCAGTTTGTTGCTCAAGCATGTTTAGGTCCCTTAAAGCAAAGATTGATTTTACATTTTGGACACCATAGTGAGTTTGTGCTCAAGTGCCCAGTGATGCTTGTCTTTATTGTAGGTCCTGTCTCAGAGAAATATTGCCATACAAATAATGAGGTTTTGAAAAAGTTGTTTAAGAGGGTTGGGTTTGTTTTAAAAATAATGTGATCAGCAGCCTTTAAAATTTCATTCAATCCCTAAAATCTTTTAAGCAGAGGTTGAAATTTAGAAATTCCAGAAATAAATGTCACAGAATTCATTACCTATTGTGTAGCTCTAGGCACACCTGCTAAGAAACAGCTTACTAATTTTGCTGAAATCCATTACTGTAATCAAGTGGGAAGCAGTAATTGGCATCAACCGGTTAGAAAAGAAATTTAAGCTTTGCAAGCGAGCACTCTCTCAGAAGCTATGTTTGGAATGTCTGAAGAGGCACCACACAGTGTAAATAATACCTCTGTGCTTTCAATCAGCCTGATAATAGTGTAGAAACTGCTATTTACACGGTTTGTGGAAAGGCAAGGGGTGTTTCGCTCCAAGGAATCAGAAAAGCTGTTTTCCTAATCTGTGAAGAGTCGTTGTATTCTTGTGGAGAAATTCGTGACCTGTTTTTGAGAAGTCCTATGTCCTTTTATGAATGTAGAAATATGACATTAGCATTTAGCTAAAAGTTTTCCATATCACTCTCACTTTTTGGGGATTGGGAGGCAAGATTATCATAGGATAGACATAATTATGTTAAGAAAGAACAGTAAATGAGGAAAATAACATGTCTTGTTTAAAATTGTAGCAGCTGCTGATATGGAGCTGAAAATATTTAGTAACTTTCAATCCATCTGTAGCAGGCCAAAGCACAGCTATTGCTTTTGTTAGAAAACAAGTTAGCACCACCTGAGCAAGGGGTCCCTCTTCAGATTATTAACACAGGAGGCTGTGGATGACCCTTGTTCAAGTTCCTGGTAACTGGCCTTTACCTCTCATTGTCTTTGGGAATATGAGGCACTTCCTGTACTCAGCAGGGATCAGCCTCTCCTGGTCTTGAATTCTGCAATTAAGTTAGGAAGGGTTCAGAGAGGACTTGGTGGGAAGCCGCAGAAATGATTAAAAGGATGAAAAGTTAGACTTATGCTGAAGAGTTAAGGAAATTCTCAAATTTTTTTTTGTCTGATGGAGGACTTAATAATGATTCTCTAGTGTGTGGAAGATGCTTGCTTGCACAAAGGGATCTCCATCCCGGACTGAACCAGAAAATAAATGTCAGGTCTGGGAGATAAACTATTTAAGGATAAAGAGATTTCTGCGTGGGAAGGCTGTTAATTTTTGGAGAAGGTCATAGAGAACAGTGGTATCAACTATTTTCTGCTGAGGAAGTTAAAATACAGAGAGATATATATGTACGAGGACTTCTCCATGCCTTAGTAGACAGTAAGTTGTAAAAAACTCTGATTCCTCTTCATTGTAGTCCTTTTTATAATATCCTCTTTGTACTGACCACTGTGGTGGTTGCTTCCAATTTTCCATTTTAGCCTTTCTCATTAATTACATCCGCCTTACTGAAGTATTTTTAATGCATGCAATGATGGAATACTACCTCTTGAAAAAACACAATTACTGTAGTTTTTGAATCTTAACACTACTGATATTTGGAGCTGGATCATTATTTGTGGCAGGTCTGTCTCGTGCATTGTAGGATGTTGACTAAGGTCACTGGTCTTAACCCATTAGATGCCAGTAACATCTTCCCTTTCTATTTGTGAGAACCCCAAATGTCTCTAGACATGGCCAAATGTCCCCTGAAGGTGGGGTCAAAATTACTCCCAATTAGAACCGTTGTTCTAAAGTCATTCAATTGCTTACTAAATGTGTGATTATTTCCCATCTTTAAAAACTCCTTAACCTATTATAGTTTGTGAAATTCATCTCATGAACACTTTATTATCTACTCTTTTTGCATCTGGCACCATTACTGCTAGCAAGTGGAATGTCAAGTTGGATAACCTTAGCATGTACTCATAAAATAGGCATCATTTTTCAGGAGTTGTGGTCACTGGCGTTAGTGTTGGTAGAATGTGTAATAAGCCTCCTACATTAAAAATATTTTTTAAAAGATTTAACTACTTGAACTTAAAACAGTTAAAATGATGTTTATTACATTTTCTAAAGTAAAAGTAATAGAATATTGGAAAAATCAGAAGGAAATAAAAACATTTTAAAAAGGCACTGGTATTTAGTGCACTTCTTCTTTTATGTCTCCTTAAAAATGTGCATTTTGGGATTTTTTTATTTTTTGGTTTATTTTCCATCCCAAGATTTCTTGGGGTCTGTGAGTCTAGACTAGGGATGACGAACCTTTGGCATGTGTGCCAGAGAGCGTTATTTGTATCATTGAAAATTCTAAAAAGTTTGCTATTATTGATCTAGACTCTGCTTGCACCGGCTCATCCCTTGGTTGAGGATTTGGTTTATCCTTCCGTATAGGAAATATTTCCTGAGTGCTCAGCATATACTGGTACTCTCCTAAGAGCTGGAGTCCAAGAATGGTAGTACACGGTCTCTGTCCTTTGCGAACTTACATGTTAGGTTTTTGTTGCAGACATTTTGATCGAGTTGGACATTCTGGTCCAAACTGGAAATAGTTGGTTTACTCCAGTGCAGAGTTACAAAGTGCTCTTTTCCTGGTTTTTCTTCCATTTACCAGCTTTTGGTCTGTACATAGCATATCCACATCCAAAGTCTGAAGCCTTGAAATAAGTTTTTATAATACAGTTCTAAAGTGACTTAGTAGAACCCTTCTAAAGAGAGCAGCAATTGCCATGTGATATCGCAAAGAGGACAGCTCACATCTCCAGCTCTGACCCCAGCCAATGCCTGTGACTCTTACATGGCAATGAATAATAGCTCATGGGCTTTCCTTCCTAATGTCTTCTTTGTGGAACAGAGTTTATTCTACAGGTCAGGGAGAAGAAGATGTAATGATATTTAGTAAACACATTCGTTCATGCACTGTTCATGTGGCAAATACGTGTGTTGTATCTGCTGTTTTCTTTGGATTGTCTGCACACTGGAAGTGCACTGGTGAGCAAGAGATCATAGAATGAGTGACTGTGAGAATCAAGGCTTCTAACCCAAGGAGTAGATTCAGAGGAAATATAAGCTTATTGTTTATTTTACCGACTGTTGATGGTTCACTAAATTATATTTGGTTTTATAAGGGCTTCAGCAAATCCACATGGTCAGTTCTTGATTGAGGGCTTGTGGCTTGATCCAATCCTGACTGTCAAAATAGATGGCAATCCTGTTATGTGGGACTTTATGGGAACTGATTGGTCTATGGAAACGAGCAAATAAGTACGTGTTGACTCTTGCCTCCTTGTCTTAGTGCTTAAAGAAAGAACCATCTTCATTTAGGAGAGAAGGGCGCAGCCTGTAGCATGCAGGACTTGCATTTGGAAGTACGTTGTACATCAGCATCGCCTGGTATTTGTGGTTGAATCATATCCTATTTGATGTAACTAGATTTAACCTGACCCATATAATGTGCAGGCATTTGCCCAGCAGGCCCTCTGTTCTTCTTTTCAACAGAGACCCCTTTTCAGATTCAGCCTGACCTCAAATGCTGCCAGTTTTCCATTAGAGTACTCTGTTGTACTAAATGGCCTTAGAGGAGGCTATTAGAATTTTATTTTTGAAAGAACAATATAGGTGAATAGTAGTCTTTGAGAAAGCAAGAAACATATTATAGAAACCAGGATTCATTTTAAGACAGGCTCTGCTGTACGTTTTTCCTAACCTTTTCCCACGAACCAAAAGAAAGATTAAAATTCCAACAGAAGGAAAATCGCCTTGGAGAAATATCTTGAGACCAATGGATTTATTTCATGTGTGACTTAAAATAGCCTGGGTTTCTAGCACTGCATTAAGCTGTATTTCTAATGAGTTCCTGTTACCCTACTTTTCTTTAGCTTCACATGGCCTTGCCTACAGACTGAAATAGACTAATTGCTACCATAACAGTTTTACTATCTTTCTTTGTGAAATCTACAAAATGGTCCATTTTTAAGAGAAGAGATCCAAGGAGTGGGGGGATGCAGCTTTTCTGGGGTTGTTTCTTTGGTCCCAAGGGTCATATTTGGGATTGAGCTGCATTTCTGGGCTGTGAGCCTGGGTTGGTCTTATTGGTTTCTTGTTCCTCTTAGGATTCATAATGCCATTTGGGCCATTTTAAACTTCTTTTAAAAAATGTATGAAGGTCACTGGGCAGCTAAATGAGGTTTCTTGTCTTGACAAACTTCAGCTCCTGATGAGGTGAAGGAGTATTTGGAAAGCAAGGGTGGAGCACCTTGGGCTGTTTGGGGTGCTCTTGAGTCCAGGGGGCAGCAGTGAATG
>PVJX010028113.1:0-24193 GCA_004027295.1 Dolichotis patagonum
TTTTGATAGAAAAATTTTGTTTAAACTATCACACATATTCAAATCCCAATAAGACACAATGTGATAGATAGAACCAATGGTAGTAGAAGAATAGAAGCATGGTAGGACTTCAAAGAAGGATGATATTAAATCAGCAATAGCTGTCATAATGTTTTGTTTTCTTCAAAACAGCTGTTCATATCATCACGCATGATATAGTCAGACAAAACAGAATAAAACCATTCCAACTGATGATTTAAAACATTGAAAGGATGATCACATTGAGATATTTATAAATAAATGGACACGACTTGAGACCATTCTCTTAAGCGAAATAAACCAAACTCACAAGTGTAAATACCATATAGTCTCCCTAGTATGAGAGTTAATAAGAGTATATAAGATTTTATGGTAAGAATGAGTCCCCATCTCTTAGCTTTGAAGCCTTTCAATGATTTTTTTTTTTTCTGAGACAGGGTCTCCCTGTGTAATTCAGGTTGGACTTGAACTTACTATA
Source organism: Dolichotis patagonum (assembly GCA_004027295.1). Classification (NCBI taxonomy): domain Eukaryota; kingdom Metazoa; phylum Chordata; class Mammalia; order Rodentia; family Caviidae; genus Dolichotis; species Dolichotis patagonum. The sequence goes on from PVJX010028113.1 coordinate 497, forward strand.
TAGCCCAGGGTGGCCTAGAACACATGGCAATCCTCCTGTTTCAGCTTCCTGAGTGCTGGAATTACAAGAGTACACCACCACACCTGGCTATAGGCCAAATGTTAGAAAAGCACAGACGGTCAAGATTTCCAGATGTTTCTATGGGAACATAGGGAACAGTGCCTTCTTTGTGAGAAATGGAAGCCAGTCACTGTGTGAAATCAGGGATAGGCTAGAAGTTATCCAGTGGACACTGTATTAGATTACAACTCATCAACTAGAAAAATAACCAAGAGTTCATGCTGATATAAGTAAACAACTGGAGGAATAAATGGAGAAGTGACAGAGATTGATTCATTGATTGATTGATCGATTGATTGATTGATTTTTTTATACCAGGAATCAAACTCAGGACCTTACACTTGCCAGGCAAGTGCTTGTGCTGCTGAGCTATATCTCTGGCCTAAACAAAGATTTCGTAACAAAAGTAGGTGTAATTTTGGATATAGGAAATCACTAAACACAATGTAGAATGCTATTCAGACTATAAAACTGGGCAAAAAGACTAGAAAAACTAGTAAAATTTGAAAAAATTTGGAATTTAGTTGGTAGTATCACAATGTTAATTTCTTGTGTTTTAAAAAAATTTTGGAAAAAAATTTTTGGTAGGCTATGTTTGCAGTTCACGCAGTTTACAATCATCTTGGGGAGTGGTTACATGTACATAGCACAGCTCGTTTCTTTTTAAATCCCTTTCCCCTTCTCTCCTTTTCTCTCCCTCCTCCTCTAATTCCCCTATCCCATTTTCCATTCTTATCAATATTATTAATCTTAGCTCATGTTATTGCCATAATGTTTACACTAATTGAAGTTACTAGGTTCCTGTATATAGCCTATCTTTATTCTACTTATTTCTCCATCCCTTCTTCCTTACCTCTCGTGCTTTTTCCCATGGACCACTTCCCTATAGCAAGATATCTATCTCCTTGGTCCCTTCTATCCATCCTTATTATTCGCTTTGTTTGTACTTTGCCTCATTCAACTGAGACATACCATATGGTATTTGAACTTTTTTTTTTTAATTTCATTCAACATTATATTTTCTAGGTGCATCCATTTTCCTCCCACGGTCTCAAATCTGTCGTTCTTTATAAAAGAGCTTGTAAATCACCTAATGAGTAGCCTTAGTGTTATTTAGAACTTTTAGGAAATGACTACTTCTCAGAGGTGTCCTCCTGGTATAGCTAGCTTTTGGGTTTTGAGTCTTTTGCAAGATCCTACTTACTTGATTTACTGGGGGTGAAAAATTGCTGCCTACTTGGCCCAGCCCCGGGCTTTTTGGTACTGCTTTAGTTTTTTTATGACCCTCAGGCAAATCTTAGTCTGGGTACACCTGGAAGAACAACTGGTTAGAGCAATTATGTCAGTTTAGTTAAAGCAATACAATCAGTAATAATGATAGCGTCAAACACAGCCTAGAAAATGACAAGTGCATTGAAAACAATACTCCACGCAATAGGAACCCTATTTGCTGACAAAGTAGATTTCAAGCTAAGATTGATTTAAAAAGATAAAGAAGGTCACTACATCCTTGTAAAGGGAAAAATCCAAGAGAAAGTGATAACAATCACAAATACATATGCACCAGATACCAGTACACCAAACTATATAAAACAAATATGAATGGACATGAAAAATCAAATAAGCACTAATGCAGTTGTAATGGGAATTTCACTACCCCATTGTCACAAATAGGCAGATAAACTAGATGAAAAATCAAAAATGAAATATTAAAACTGAACCAAATTTTTGAACAAAAGTACTTAGTAGATGTCTACAGAGTTTCATCCCACATCAGAATAAACATTCTTTGCAGCTGCACATGAGACATTCTGGAACATTCTCCAAAATAGACCACATACCAGTTCATAGAACATGCTTAAGTAAATGCAGAGGAATTGAAATTATCCCATGCATATTATCAATCATAGTGCAATGAAATTGGAAATCAATAACAAAAGAAACCACAAGAACTTCATAAATACATGGAAATTAAATAGCACCCCTCTGAACAACCAATGGGTCACAGATGAAATTAAGGAAGAAATTAGACAGTCTCCACAACTAAATGATAAGGCAAATACAACAAACTGGAACTTATTTGACACAATGAAATCAGTCCTACTAGGGAAATTTACAGCAGTGAACACCCATATCAGGAAAACAGTGAGCTCAAATAACAACGTTGAACTTCAAACTTCTAGCAAAAGAAGAGCAAATGAAGTCCGAAGCTCATAATAGGGAGGAAGGTATTAAGATCACAGCAGAAATCAATGCAATGGAGACTAAGAAAACAATACAAAGAATCAATGAATCTAGCAGTACAATTTGTAATAGCTAAATCTTGGAAACAACCAAGATGCCCATCAACCACAGAGTGGATGAAAAAGATGTGGTATTTTTATACAATGGAATATTCCTCAGCTATGAAGAAGGATGATCTTGAGGCCTTCATAGGCAAATGGAGACAACTGGAGACTATCCTCATTAGTGAAATAAATAAGAATCATATTTATAAATATCACATTGTGTCTCTAGTGTAAAAAGTAATAACAACTGTAAGAGTAATAAAACCCAAAATATGTAATTGCTATTGTAAAAAAGAGAGGAAAAGAAAGTGCTCTAAAGGCTATAACTGCATGTACATTTAAGTGTGTAAAATAGATGATCATATTACTATTTTTGTTAGATCATTAAGCAGAACTGTTAACAGTCTCACTGTTTGAATGTGTACCTTGTATGCTTTAATTTTGTAACTTGAACAACTATCTCCAAGATGACAGTATGTAATTTATCAAGTAGTGATTTCTTAGTTTTTTTGTTCTTTTCTTTTTTTCCTTTGGAATTCTGTATTGTTACAACCCTTTTTTCTGTTTTGTTTTGTTGTGTTTTTTCTCTTTAAATAAAATTTTTTTAAAAAGGAAAAAAGAATCAATGAATCAATAAGTTGGTTCTTTGAAAGAGTAAATAAAAATCAATGAACCCTTAGTCAATCTTATCAAAAAAGGAAAGAGAAGACTCAAATCCATGCAATTAGGAATGAAAAGGGTGGGTCTGGGGATATAGCTCAGCAGCACAAGCACCTGCCTGGCAAGCATGAGGTCGTGAGTTTGATCACTGATACAAAAAAATAAAAGGAATGAAAACCGTGAACTCACAACATCCCACAGCAATCCAGTTCATCTACATTTACTTCAAGAACTTGTATTCTAATATGATGGAAAATCCAGAAGAAATGGACAGATTCTTAGATACCAAATATGAATTACCAAAGCTGAATCAAGAAGACATAAACATTTTAAATAAGCCAGTATCAGTCAATGAAATTGAAGATATAATTAAAAACCTACCAACAAAGAAAAAGACAGATTCACTGCTGAATTCTACAAGAAATTTAGAAAAGACAAAAATACCATTACTTCTCAAACTCTTCAACGAAACTCAAGTGGAAGCAATACTCCCAAATTCATCTCTGGAAGTAAGTATTACCCTGACACCAAAACTAGAGAAAAATCCTAACAAAAAAAGACAACTAATGAACATAGATACAAAAATTGTCAACTTAAGATACTGGCAAAAAGAATGCAGCAAATCATCAAGAAGATTATACATCATGACCAAGTAGGATTCATCCCAGGAATGCAAGGATGGTTCAACATGTGCAAATCATTAAATGTAATACACCATATTAACAGAGTCAAGAACAAAAACCATATGATCATCTCAATAGATGCTGAAAAACATCTGACAAAGTCCAACACCCATTCATGTAAAAATCCTTTTGGTGGGTTGGGGATATAGCTCAGTGGCACAGCGCTTGCCTGGCAAGTGTGAAGTCCTGAGTTTGATTCCTGATATCAAAAAAAAAAAAAATCCTTTTGGGGACCATAAATTGTAATTTGAGTCTACAGAATGTCCATGCTTTTCTTGTCCTGTCCTTGAACCAGACTGGAACATGGAAACTCCCCATTCTTTTCTGGTCACATCTGAAAGCCTTAAGGCTAATGACTGCTGTAGCACTCATAAAGCAAAGATAAGACCTACTGGAGACAATTGGCTCCTGGGGAAACTTTAGTTTCCTCATTGCCCCCATGTCTTATCCTTCTATTTATCCTTACAAGAATGCTTTGTTCTTCTTACTAGCCCACTGTTCCTGGAAACACCCAGTGCCCTTCACTCATAGTCCTCAGATGTGAATAAATACCAAGGGTCTGGGTGAGTTATGGCCTTTTGTCTCCCCCACCCCAAAACAACTGGTCATCTCAGATCCCTGCTATACATCCATTATGTCTCTTGCTCTTTCTTCCCACCATACACTGTAACTCTGGGCAGGAGACCAGGTACTTACTACAGGGGTCCCTGATAACTGGCACCATGGAAAGGGTCTCCAATAAAACCCTTCAGAAAATTGGAACAGATGGCCTTTATCTCAATCTGATAAGAGTCATCTATGACTAGTCAATGGCTAACATCATATTAAATGAACAAAAACTGAAAACTTTCACTCTAAAATGAGGAACAAAACAAGGATGTTCACTATTGCCACTCTTATTCAATAGAGTTCTGGATACATTAGCAAGAGTAATTAGACAACAGAAAGAAATGAAAGGAGTAGGGATAAAAAAGGAAGAAGTGGGCCGGGGATTTAGCTCAGTGGCTTAAGCGCCTGCCTGGCAAGCGCGAGTTTGTGAGTTTGATCCCCGGTACCAAAAAAAAAAAAAAAAAAAAAAAAAAAAAAAAAAAAAAAAAAAGGAAGAAGTTAAATTATCATTATTTGTGGATGACATGATACTGGACATAAAAGACTCCAAAAACTCTGCCAAAAGACTTCTATATTTAATAACCAAACTCAGTAGTGTAGCTGGATAAAAAGTTAATGCTCCAAAATCAATAGCTTTCCTTGTGCACAAATAACAAACTCAATGAGAGAGATTAGGGAAATAACATCTTTCACAATAGCATACCAAAAAATGAAATACCTAGGAATCAATCTAACACAGGAAGTAAAAGACTTCTACACCGAAAACTATAGTACTCTGAAGAAGGATATTGAAAAGGATATCAGAAAATAGAAACATACCCTTTGATCTTGGGTAGGAAGAACCAATATAATGAAAATGGCCATACTTCCAAAATGTCTATATAGATTTAATGCAATGTCAATCAAAATTCCAACAGCATGTCTTGCAAAATTATAGAAAACAATCCTAAAATTCATTTGGAAACAGAAGAGACCTGGAATAGCAAAGGTAATTCTGGGCAACAAAAGCAAGGCATGGAGCATCACAATCCCTGACTTGAAATTATAGTACAAAGCTACTGTGATCAAACAAACAAACAAACAAATAAATACAGCATGGTACTGGAAAAAAAAACACTAAAAAAACCCTGAGATCAATGGAACAGATTAGAAGATGCAGAAACAACTCCAGACATACTTACCCATCTTATCTTTGACAAAAGTGCTTGAGACATGTCTGGCTAAACAGTTGCACCTTGAGGACACACTCTTAAGTGAAATAAAGCAGACATGCATGTGTAAATACCACATTGCTTCTCTCATGTGAGAAACTGAACATATAAATAAGAACCAAAATGTATAACAGATATTGTGAAATACGAAAAAATGTTAAAGTGGGAAGGGAAACTAGGTATGGTTGAGGGGGAAAGAAAGAAAGAGAAAAATTTTAAAAATGATGAGACAAGAAGGAAAAAATGGAAACAATGCTTTTGGAAATTAGGAAAGGAAGAGTGTTGAAATGAGGGTATCAGGAATGGGGGGGAAAAGAATCAAGTTGTGCCATATACAGGTACAAATTCTCCTTGATGAATGTAATTATTACTTACATCTGAAATGTACCAATAAATGTAATTTTTAAAAAAGAAGCAGGCAGTCTGACAGAACAATGGAATGATCTGTGGACAGTTCAGCTGTGGCACTGTCTGGGGAAATGTCCTTTGGGCTTCAGCCTCTGTCCTGCAGAATACAGAATATGCCTGCAATGGACAACTGATACCTGGTTACATGTCCCCTATAACTACAACAGAAAGGTCCAGAAGCATCCTCCTGTCACAAATGGCAAAGCTTATTCTTCACACTCCCACTACTTAGACTCAGCTGGCTTAGAAGTTTTACTTCCTGGGTAAGAAGTCACACAACACAACAAGGCATCCATTGAACTAGAAGATGAATTACTACCTGGCCAGCTTGACTCCTTATGCCAATGACCAACAGACCAGGAAGTGATTATGCTGCTAGGGGCCATGGATCCTAATTTCTGTGAAGAATGAGGTTAGTGATTCCATGGCCATGGGAGAAGGAAATATGGAATAGAACCCTGAGGATTCCCTGAGATATTTCCATGTCTAGTAGTGGCTATTAACAAAACTCAGCACCTCAGGATGTAGCAGAACAGCTAAATTGCTGGTGGAGAATAAAGAGGGTCTGGAATGGGTAATGAAGGAACAAGATAATGAGCATCAATGAAAGCATTAAGACAAAAGAACCTGTTTCACAACCTGATTACTTTAGTCTTCCAGGTGACCCCCCAGGGAACCCCAGGAAGTGAGCTCTGTCACTGATTGGCCTTGTATCGCCTAGTCAGGGAAGAGATGATGTCTGCATTTTCTAAGGAAAATGGAGCTCTTCACGCTGGAGTAGAACAGCTGAGACCATAGAGGGGAAATGCAAGGTGTAGATTGTATTGGACACAGTTTGTGCACTTTCTTGGAGTCCTTTGACTGTTTCCTTCTTTGTCTTTCCTGGATGGTGCCTCGCACAAAGTTTTTCCCTTCATTTTTGAATTTACATGAAATGTCACAGGAGGTGAAAGAAGGCAGGGTAAATAAATCTTCCCCACCCCTTCAGCTCTTCACTCCACAGACTGCTCTAAGATGTGTTTCCTCCTTGTGAATCTTTTGGAAAACTCCATGTGCCAGAAGAGATGCTTGCTGAGTGATTGCAGTCTCTCTGTAGCTTGCTATGAAATGATATCCAGCAAGAAAATGTACAGCGAGGTCACTCTCATCTGTCCTCTACCACACACCACATATCCCAAAGTGTCAGTTCTTTCATCCTTGCCCTGAGCTGTTTTTCCAACTTACACACATACACAAAATGTTCATGGCAAGAAAAAAATTGATAGGGTAGAAATGCACACACAGAGAAAAACAAAAGCTAGAACTCTGGAGAAAAACATGTAGCCTGATGTATAATTTTTCATTAAATGCTTGCTCAAACTGACTCCTTGATTAATTCCCAGCCAACCTTCCAAGTGCTTCCTAATTCAGCAAGTGCTTCCTACTGGCTATAATATAAAGCAACCATGCTAGAAACTAGAGAGGGACTAAATACAAAGATAAGCAACACATAGGTGTTTTTTTCTGGCCTTAAGAACATTGTATCTTGCAAAGAGACAGACCTATAAGTTGCAACTATTTAATTATAATCGTATGTAAATAAATTCAGAATAAAAGAAGTGCCCCCTTTATAAAAATTCATCAAGCACCTTTATAATTTACCTACCTCACTGTATGTATGTTATGCTTCAGTGAAAATTTCACTTTCAAAACAAACTCAAGGGCTGGGGATGTAGCTTAGTGGTAAAGTGCTTGCCCAGCATATGCAAGGCTCTAGGTTCAAGCCCCAACACCAAAAAGAAAAATTCAAAGAGAGACTAAGGTAACACTGATGGGTAGTAGAACAAAGCACAAAGTGTGAAATCCTTAAATAAAAATGTACTGGGGCTGGGGATGGGGCTCAGTGGTAGTACTCATGCCTTGCATGCACAAACCCTTGGGTTCAATCCCCAGCACACACACATAAAAATAATAATAAAAAGAAAAAGAAAAGAAAAAGAAAACTGACCTTTTTTTTTTAAACAATTCAAAATAGAGGGAGCCAGGCATGGTGGTGCATGCCTGAAATCCCAGGACTCAGGAGGTAGACGCAGGAAACTGCCATGAGTTCAAGCCCAGGCTGAACTACATAGCAAGACCCCGTCTCAAAAAAATACATAAAGAGAAGGATAAGCTGTTAGTGGTGGATGCTAAACAGCAAGAATGACCCTTTCTATCTCTCAAACATCAAAGAGATACATTGAAGCAAAGTCTCAAAAGATGAGAAAACTTGAGGAACAACTCAAACCAAAGCGGAGGGATGGAGGCATGTCGCTATGGAAAAGGTCAGGGACCCAGAGCAGCCAAAGGAGACATCCCAACTATTTATATTAGGAGTTGAATTGTGTCCCAAGAAAGATACGCTGAGGTCCTAATCCTTGGTACCTGTGAACTTTTCCTTATTTGGAAATAGAGGTTTGAAAACACACCACATTAAAATGGGGTTATTAGGTGGGTCATACTCCAATAGGACAGTATTTTTATAAGCAAAAGGAGAGACACAGAGGCAGACAGGGAGAGGATTATGGAGGAAGAGATGGGAGTGGTACATCTACAAGGCAAGAACAGCAAAACTGCTGGGCACTTGTAATCCCAGCACTAAGCAGTACTGCAGTGAGTTTGAGGCTAACTGAACTGCATAGCAAGACCCTGACTCAAATCAATCTATTGATCAATAAATACAATGGCAAAACTTCTGGGAAACACCAAAGATTAAGAAGGTCTGGCACAGAATCCTTTGGGGTGCAAGGGGAACATGGTCTTCATTCTGGACATCAATCCTGTGTAGACTTCAATCCCTTGATCTTAGATTTCTTAGAACTGTGGGATGATGTATGTATTTCTGTTGTTTTACACTCCCCCTTGTAATACTTTGTCTTGGAAGCCCTAGGACATGGATACCATGAGAGGAAGAATGGCTGTGACAAATCTGAGATGCAGTTTAGCTGGTGTTACAGATTAAAACCTGGTGGTCAACTTAACACCAGCTGAATTAAATCATCATGGTGCTGAGTGTACATGGCCCACCTGAGGAAAGCTGCCAGCATACATAGAGACATGGAGAAGAAGAGCTAGGCGTTGTGGGTTTCTCTAAGTGTTACTGTTTTGAGCCATTGGTTCTAGCTTCCCCAGTGTGAGTTCCACCATTGTCATCAGAGGAGCTCAGGACCTTGTCCATGAGAGTGGCTGTGGTTCACTTTGAAGGAGCTCTGGTCCTTACATTGAGCATCACTTCCTGGCTCAGGGGAACATGTGTGCTCTTTAACCTCCAGGATGAACTCCTCACGCTGGCTTCCTGGCATGTACTCTACTGTTCTTATCCTCAGAGGGTGCAGGACCTCCGTGTTGCTAAGGATGTCTGTAGTACTTTTCAGGGCAGCCCTGGTTCTTATTTTAAGCATGACTTCTTGGCTCTAGCATAGAACCCTCAACCTACTGTCACAGCTCCTTCACCCCGCTGGCATAGACTTTCTAGCTTCCACCGCTGACCTTTGGGCCTTCCCAGCGTGGATCCGTAAAACAGACTGGTGTGAGTCCTTGTCATGAGCTCTAGACCTCCAGCTGGACTCATGGGAGGCATTGTCGTAGGTTCTAGGTTTTTATCTGGAGTCATGTAGGACATTGCTGTGGGATCCAGGCCCTTTGCTGAATATTCTGAGTCTTTAGTGTTGTGGACAGATTTCCTGCACTTTCTGTGTTTAACTCTGGGTGTCGATCATAAAATAATTATTATAAATTCTGTGTTTGATTCTAACTGTTCTCCTCATAACCCCTCACTACAACAGCTGGTCTCATCCCTGCTATAATCATACAGGCTGTACTTCATTACTTTACAGTTTCTATGTAGAAAACTAAGTAATTCAACAACTTCCAGGTCACTGCTTGGAACTTTCCCCTTTCCTGTTTCAGAGGTCTGAGAGCCCTGCTGAAGTTCTTCCCCAGAGGCTGCATTGTCTCAGAATAGACACCTGTAATCCCAAATGATGGGTTCCTTGTGGCTCTCATGTCCCTATTTCTATTCAGGTTAAAGTTAGTATCAGGTACTTGTTACAACTGTGTAAAGTTTATTTTGTGAATCAAATCCAAAGTACCAGAGTACAGATGGCCCATCAGCCCAGTTACAAAATGTGCTTACAGAAAGCAGATTACCACACCATGAAAACCACGTTCTTCAAATGCTCATTCCCCTATAAACAAAGCAAAATTTTCAGTTGGCCATCAAAGAGTATGACTCTTTCCTGTATGTTTTCTTTATATCAACAACTGTTAAAGGGGCAACGGAATTCAGTATCACAGCCAATCTTGCAATGGAGAAAGGCCAGCTAGAGAGACCAAATGACTTATCCAAGCTCAAGCTGGATGCAACAACAAGGATTCCACTGCATTAGGAGCTTGGAAAATATTTTTGACATTCATTTGGTTGGATCCTACTAGAAATTTCTTGCAAGGCTGTAGTGAAACCAGGTCAGAGGGCAGGGAAAATTACACTGTGCTTCTCTGAGCCTACTGGGAAAGCATGTTTCCCCAGATTCTATCACTGAAATCTGAGGGATACATAGAGAATCTGGAGCAAATGCTCCACAGGAAGTGGATGCCTCTTAGCTGTGGGCTTGAGGGCATGAGTGCGCTGAGGAGTCATTAAAGAGGTGTGGCAGCGGAAGCTACTAAAGCAGGTACAAGGTCTGATGTCACTGCTCAGCCACAAGCACCTGCCTGCATGAGTGGATGAATGTATGGAAGAGGCAGGTTGAGAGCAAATGAGAGTTAAGGAATTAGTCCTGTGTGCTGACAGATCTCTTTGTTGGCCGCCCAGTATCACTAGGGATCTTATGGATGTCACCAGAAGACAGAGACCAGGTAACAGCACAGAGGCTGAAAAAGCCTGATGTTTGCTATTCTGGATGCCTGGCCACCAGGGTACATGTAGGCCAATCCTGTGCATTTGTAAAGATTTCCTAATCTGGAGCTAGATCCAAAAAACAAACAAACAAACAAACAAACCCTCAGAAAAAGATAAACTACCAGCTAAAGGACATATTCACAATATTCCCAACAAAAAACTTATCTCAAAATATAAAGAACTTGTAAAATCAGTAAGAGAAAAATGATTCACTTTTTAAAATATAATTTTTTTCTCTTTGAAATAAAATGGATTTGGGAAAAAAGAAAAGAAAAGATGAAAAAAAAGATGAATTGGGTAGTTAGCTCAGTGGCATAAGCACCTGCTTGGCAAGTGCAAGGTCATGAGTTTGATCCCTGGTACCAAAAAAATGAGAAAAAAAATACATATAATTATTTTATATTTTCATTTTATATCGTGATAAGAACACCCGATGTGAAATTGATCCTTCATAGATGTTTAAGTGTACAATGCAGCATCATTATCTATTGGCCCAATGTTATACAGCAAACCTCTAGAACTTACTCGTCTGACATAAGTCAAATCTTACACTGATCAATTAGCAGCTCTCCCAGTCCCTGGCAACCAAAATTTCATTGTTTGCTCCCATGAGTTGGACTATTTTAGATGCCTCTTATAAGGAGAATCATACAATATTCTTCTTTCTTTTACTGGCTTATTTCACTTAGCATAATATCCTGCCATATTGTCACAAACAGCAGTACTTCCTTCTTTTTAAAGGCTGAATGATATTATATATTTTAAGTCCATTCATCCCTTGATGGGTTTTTAGGTTGTTTTTGTGTTTTGGCTACTGTGAATCATGTTGAATATGGGAGTGCTAATGTCTTTTTGAGATCCTAACTTCAATTCTTTTGGATAAATACCCAAAACTAGAATCACTGGATGATGTATTTGTAGGAACTACAAATAAGAGCCAAAATCAAGCTTGGAGATGAAAAGTGAAGTTAGCAGTTATAGACAGGGAGTAACTGAAAGAGGACAGGAGGACTGAGGGGTGAGATGAGTAGCATATTTTATTTTTTCATTGGAGTAGTAGTAATTTGGGATATTCACTTTGCAAGCATTCATTGAACTATGAATGTTCTATGCATATTTACATTTCTATATGCATATGACATTTCATTAAAAGGTGTTGTGGGGCTGTGGTTGTGACTGTCATTGCTGTTTTGAGACAGGGTCTCACTCTGTAGTCCAGGTTAGCCTGGGACTTCCAGCGACCCTCCTGCCTCAGCCTCCCAAGTGCTGGGATTACAGGTGTGCACCACTATACCCATCTTAAAAGTTTATTTTAAAAGAACAAAGAAAGACAGAATACTACAGTGGTAGCAGCAGCAAATGGCAACAACGACCAGTGCTCAGAAGGCAGTGTCTTCTCCAGGATGGTTCTGTGATGTGACTTAGGCCACAGGTCTGATTTGGCCACATCCTGGTTTCTCCTCTCCTCTGAGATCTCTGCTTGACTTTTCAAGGATTCTGTAAGCTCCTTCATTAGCATGACTTTGTCTCAATTTTTTAAAAAAGGATTAGACTGGACTGGAATGCAGTCCCACATAAAGGCCCTGCCTCAATCCCCAGTACTGGGGAAGAAAAGTGACAGACAGGTGGGACTATTCCTTCTTGTTCCAGAGGCAGAGGCTAGAATGGAGATATGGGCAGCTTATCAGCAGTCCCATGAGAATTAAGCTTCTGGATCAGACCAATCTATTCATCCTCAGTTTTGCCTCCTACCCACTGGGCTACACAGACCTGTCCCCCAGGTTTCAGGTATGTTCTCAAAAGCTGGTCAGATGGCACCATTCAGAAAATACCCTGTATCACCAATGCCACACGTTGCCCATCAAAGCAGAAGCTTCTGCTGTGCCATGAGATGAGACTATCACTGTGAGACCTGACACCATTTCATTTTTACCTTGGCCTCATTATTTGCCACTTAAAAGTTTCCTCTGAGAAATACTAAATAAATGCTGCTACAAGGACATTTCTGATATAACTGTTAGATGAAATTAAAAAGAGGCCCTGAAGCTATTTTCCTGTCACTGAAATCCTCATTTTTGTTAAATTCTTAACTAACAGAGGAAAACAGACAGTAACTTATAAAGTACAACACTCTTATCAGTGTAGCTTCAATCCATATGATGCTTCACTTCCTATGGAAGACTGTCACAAACATGATTCTGTCTTCACAAGGGCCCACAAAGTGGCAAGACAGACACTCATTTGTTCAGCAAATATTTATCAAGCATATTCTGTATGGAAGCACCGAATTAGCCCCATCTTGCAGCCAAAAAAGAGCTCTTGCCATGGAGAACACTACTGTAGTTGTCCAGAAATAGTGTTCTGGTTTACTTGGTCATTGTTTGTATGACTGATAAATGAAAACTTGAATTCTATGAAATATGGCCCTGGCCTCCCTTGTCCATGCCCTGCTCACAACTAGCATGTGGCAGGAGCTCCAAAATGTGCTAGCTGAGGGAATTAACATATGAGTGTTACACAAGCAACAGAACAGACCCATGGAGGTGATCCAGCATAGTGACATCAACCTAGAGCTCTACCCAAAGTCCACCAACCTTTCATGTTTAAGGAGTAATGCCCGAGTGTTGTAGTCAGAATTTACAAGGGAATATATTTAATAAGGACACATAATTTATAGGACTTTTTTTATAATATTCATCCAAATAGTGAAATGTAGAAGAGTGCAGAAGATATGTCCACATACTAGAGACCCAAAGAATCCAGCTGAGGGCTGGATCTACAGTAATGTCCTGCTCAAGTCCAGCTAAAGACCTAGAACCCATGGCAGTGTCCTCCAGGACTCCATCTGGAGGCTCGAGTCCACGATAATGTCCCATGCAAGTCTGTATCAAGGATCTGCACTGGGAAGGCCCAAAGATCAGTGATGGACGCCAGAAAGTCTGCACCAGCAGGATGAAGGATCTGTGCCACCAGGCTGAGGGATCTGCCCTGAAGCCAGGAAGCGACACTCAAAGTAAGGACTATAGCTCCCCCCAAAAAGAACCACAGCCATCTTCAATGACAGTGAGGACCTGAGCTCCTCCAACAATGAGAACAGCTGAGTTCATATCAGGAAAACCAGCGCAACCAGCTTCTCCAAGAGAATCAACAGCACACCATCTTCCCCTCCAGTTCTCCTTGTATGCTATTAGCAACAATCCTCAGGTGGGCCTTCCACACTCAGAACCACACTGATTCAGAGCTGTTACAAGTTAACCATTAGTTAACCCATCACACAGGATAATGATATCCCAGCCATTGGCATCACTCACTGAAAGTCCATGAGACCCACTTTTGCGGTTCCACCAAAATGTCAGGAAGCTGTGTACTACCCAGAAATAAAGGGCAGTTCCTAAGATCATTTACGAAGTAGAAAGCCTGTCAGAGGATATTAGGCAAATACTTTATATCTCAAATTTAGACTAAAACATCTTGTCAAGTAGAAAATGAATATGCATGATACTTTTTCTGTTGATGTAACAATAAAAATAGACCATGGTATCTTTCCATGTTATGACAGTTTTGAATTGTGATATTGAAGTCTCACCAAGTGGAATTCCATGTCCTGTCCAACACACCTCCTTAATCTCTCTCAAATCCACCCACTTTGCTCCAGCTGCCCTGCTTAGCCTTGCAGAAGGCCATAGTCATCTCTTACCTAGAAAACACCCATAGACTCTTCATCAGTGTTCCCACTTTTCCCTTCCACACAATTCCTACACTCCATTTTTGGTTTTGATTTTGGTTTTTGGTACCGGGAATTGAATTCACAACCTCATGCTTGTCAGACAGGCACTGCGCCACTGAGCTATATTCTCAGACATTCCATTTTTCTTAAAATTTCATTCTAAGCCTGTCAAATTCTGCTTAAACAGCCTTCCACTACTTCCTCTCTCTTTCATTATGACAAAGTTCCTGCTCTTAAATAAGACTTACCAGTTCTTTCTGAGCTGGGTCCACCCTGTCTGCTGGCTTTGAGCTTTCTGTCTTTCAGTTTCCAGGCTGAGCTTGCCCTGGGCGGATACTGCTCCCTCTATCTGCATGCTGTTCCATCTGTATATTTGCTCTCCTTCCTCACCGCCCATTTGGTTACCTTTCAGCAGGCCAGCTGAAATGTCACTTTTCCCAAGAAACTTTTACATCTCCTGCCAAGCTTCCACCATCTTTGGCCTTCCTCAATCACTGCTCCTACCATATATTACTCTAATCACCACTTTCTCTGTCTGACTCAGGGTCCATGAGTGACTAATTCAAGGCTAATTCTCCAGATGTAGCACAGTGTCAGTCACATAGTTTATGCTCAAAAAACATGTGTCAAGTGGATCAACTCAACTTTAAATATATCTAATTTGATGACAAAAACCATTGCTTTTAAAGAAAACTGTATTCAATGTAAGTTTTGTTTTTGGTAATTGTTTATAATCAAGATGGCCTTAAAAATACATTTTGGCTAGGTAAGTGAAAAATACCAAGGGATGAATATTATCACTAGCATCAACCTACTTGAAAAGCAAGCAACAGCTAAGTAATAGATATAATTAAGTGTTCCTATTTCTACTAGGTTTGGCATTTCAAAAGCTGCTCATCCTAAGTTGTCTTAAATAAGCAAACAAACTCCTCAAGTAATGTATTTT
Organism: Dolichotis patagonum; assembly: GCA_004027295.1. Lineage (NCBI taxonomy): Eukaryota > Metazoa > Chordata > Mammalia > Rodentia > Caviidae > Dolichotis > Dolichotis patagonum. Next base: position 16,007 of record PVJX010028113.1, read on the forward strand.
AAATCTTTCATGTGTGGCCATGACAAACAGCAGTGCTGAAAAATTCTGGTGACAAAAGGAGGCCTCTTGTGAGCCAGAGAGCTCAGCCCAGCAATGAGGCTGTGTACTAAGTGTCTAATAAAAGGAGATGGCAGAATCCCTAGGGCACAGGGTTTGATCTATTTAGAGCACACTCATGGGCCTAAATCTAGATTCTCCTTCAGAGCATGGTTCAGGATACCTAAGCAATTTCTTTTAATCATCTGTAGTCTCTATAATTGCAGCCACAATTTACAGGATATTACTACAACCTAGCAGTGGTGGTGAACCTATGGTACATGTGTGCTTCAGTAGTTTGTTATCATTGAAAGCTCTTAAAGATTAGCCATCATTGACCTAGACTCTTCCTTCCACATGTAACCTCCAGCTTAAAAATTCAGCAGCTAGAAAATGGACCAAAGAAAACTCTACCATAAGCAAAGAAAATTCAAGGTAAGAAAGTCAGTTACCAGGCTAAACAAAAGACTAAAATGCCCTGGATGTTTTTTTGTTCTGTTTTGTTTTGAGACAGGGTCTCCCTATGCAGTTCATGCTGACCTTGAACTCACTTTGTAGCCCAGGCTGGTCTCGAATTCAAAATGATCCTCCTGTCTCAGCCTCCTGAGTGCTGGGATTACAGGTGTGAGCCACCATGCCTGGCTAAAATGTCATGAACTAAGAGATCAATTAGGAAAGCACTCAACTCTAAATTTAACTTACTAAGGCCAGTTTCAAATTTAAATGCTCAGATTGCAGTACAATCTAACAGGTCTCATGGAGATGACATATAATTTATTCAGGAACTTACTTCCTCCTTTCATGGCCCCCAGTACTACAGGCACTGACATCAATACTACATGAAATAATCTTAGGTAAAAGTGACTCTCACCATGCTTCAACTGAAGTGAAAGGGACAGCTAAACTGTCAAAATATGACAGCAAACTGCAAAACCAAAGTAACCCCATCCTATGGGTAACTACAGGCTTCCTGACAACTACTAGGCAAATTCATTCGCAATTCAGATAACATAGCATTTAGTGAGAGTCTGTATGGGCCCAGCCAGGTACTGGGGTTAAAATAATGACAGGGTCTAGCCTTCCATGGGGCAGCTACTCTCCTAGGCCTTGTATCATCCAATAACAGTGTGTAACTTTTTGAGTTCCCTCCATCATTTGGTCTGAATGTGACAGGAGTGCTGTTAACAGAGAAGGTCTCATCACAGTAAGAGTAGTAGTCCACAGTTAAGCTTCTCAACTATGGCCAACAGGGGCCTCAACTATGTCAGCCACAGCCTGAACTGTGGCTGTTAAACAGAAGTAAGGAAGTTAGACAGGAGGTGCTCTCACAAGCCAAGCCTCCATTACTAGCAATCTCTTTAACTTATAGAACAGTTTACCAAGGATGTACTGCTTCTCAGTTTTTTTTTTAAAGAGCCAAACAGAGCTATTTACATGATGGAAAAATAAGGGTCACATGGTTTAAAACCTTTGTCCCACCTTGAGCGAGGCTCACCTACATAACAGAGAAAATATTGTAGAAGGTGATGTGACTTTGAGGTTAGAAACTTGGAGGTTCCTGCCAGGCTCTGTCTTGAATTGCTCTCCTTTGGAAAAGCTGGAAGCCATGTTGCAAGGACCCTCAGTTAGCCTCTGACAGTTACCTTTGACTGTCAAGTTGACTGGATTGAGAAATACCTAAGACAGTAGTAAAACACACTTCTGGGTGTGTCTGTGAGGGTGTTTCCAGAGATGACTGGCATGAGGGACAGCAAACTGAGCAGAGAGACCTGCCCCTAAGGTAGTCAGGTAGTCATCACCATCACCATCCAAATGGGTGAAGACACAGATGGAACAAAGAAAGAAGAAAGAAGCACATGTGTTCTCTCTCTCTCTCTCTCTCTCTCTCTCTCTCTCTCTCTCTCTCTCCCCTAAAGCAATGGAGCGAGCCAGTCATGGACTGAAACCTCTGAAACCAAGTTTCAAAATAAACCTTTCCTCCTTTAACTTGATTTTCCACAGCAATGAAAAGCTGACTAATACATATCCCTTTGGAGAAATTTAAAGCATGAGGAACTGAGGCCTCCTGCCAGTTGCCAACTCTACCCTGGCAGGCATGTGAGTGAGCACCCTAAGAACTAGAACCTTCAACCCCAGCCAAGTCTTCATGTGACCAGAATCCTCACAATAGATTCTTCAACAGAAGCACCTGCTTTACCACCTACTGTAATTCTTGACCCACAGAAATGGAGAGATGATGCTCATTATTGTGTTTGGCTTCTAAATTTGAAGGTGATTTGTCATACAGCAAGACATAATCCATAGAGGCCCCAGAGTATCCTCTCTAAAGAGGAAGAACCCAGTCATGTAAACGAGATAAGGCTAGCTATATGGAACAGAGCAACGTTCCAATAAGGACAGATGTTGCCTAGAAGCAACTTCAGCTCAACAGAGGAAGAACTTTCCTACATCCAGAGTTTTCTACAGAACCACCTGCTTGTCCTGTAGAGTGAAGTTTGCTCTCTGACACCTGAGAGTGTGCCCCAAAGCTGTATTAATGGGCTGAGGTGCTACTGGAAGAAGTTAATGAACAGAGATGATTAGCTCAGGCTTTTAAATCTAATCTAATGTACAGTACTGGTGATTGAATACAGGGGCATCATACCACTGAGCTATGTCCTCAGCCTTTTTAAATTTTGAGACAGGATCCCACTAAGTTGCTGAGACTGGCCTTGAACACGGGATCCTCCTACCCTCAGCCTCCTGAGTCACGGATTACAGGTGTGCACCATGGCACCCAGCTTGGCTTGGTGACTTTTACTGTCTAGTTCTTGACTTGGTTCTTTTCCTGTCTGAAGACTCTTTTGCCACTGCACCATGCTACTTATCCAAGTACCTGGAAAAGCTCATCAGCCTTCCAGGTATCAATGACATGTGTGTGCATTGTGTGGCCAGATAACAATTTTTGAATCCTGATTTATCATGTGCTAGGCCTTCTGGGAAGAAACAGACAAAATACAAGGTTGCCTTTAAGCAGCTGCACATGCGCATAAGGATACATTCTTATGAAGAACACACTAGAGATAAAAGGAAGGAAGGCAGAAAACTGTAGCCTGAAGCCAGAGATAATGTCTAAAAGGCTGTAGGGGCAGGTGTAAGACCCTCGGGCAGGGGCGGGTACATGAGGAATCTACACAGAGGTTAAGAATACCCTGAACCCAGGTTTATAAGGCAAAGACTCAAAAAGCCAACAAACAAAATAAATTCAAACTAAAAAGAGCTTCAGGATTCAGAAGAAAATTGTTTCTGTACTTGCACTTAGTCAAATAATTTCATTTTCTAAGAACTGAAAGTTAAAGGAAGGTGTGCACCACAGCATCCACCTTGGTTTGGTGACTTTTGCCAACTTGGTGATCTATGCTTGCTTCTGCCAATGGAATGTGGACCTAACTCTGTCTTTCTTATCACATGTGAACTACTCAGCAAAAGGTGGAATCTCCATTCATTCTGCCTATTCTCATGCTGTCCTGGAGCCTCTTACCATCACTGGCCCAAATCTATTACTAATGGAAGGAAAAAGGGAGATGTTATAAGTCCAAGGTGCTTCCAAAGGCCTGTGGTCCTAGAGGCAGGAAGGCTAGCAGATGGCTGTAGCCCACAAAATGCATCCCATATTCTCTCACTACCAATTCAGGTACAGCTTCCAGCCTCTTGGACTCAGATCTCTGAGCCATCAAACCAATGGACATTTCCTCAGCCTTTGGATGTGGCAAGCCTATTACCAGGGGCAGGTCAACTTTAATATCTCTGTTCTTCTTTCTTCCAATTTTCTTCCCATCAAATTTTCAGGAAGATGAGGCTAGAAGGAACACTAGAGATGACCTAATTCAGTTCCTTTATTTTACTGATGAAGGGGCTATAAGGGGTGATCATTGGAGTATGACAGGGAGAAGCATTTCCCCCCAGTTGTTTTTGTTTGTTCGATTTTGTTTTTGAGGCAAGGTCTCCATCTTGCTATATAATACAGGATGGCTTTGAACTTACTGTGGAGCCCAGGCTGGCCTTGAACTTATGGCAGTCCTCTTGCCCCAGCCTCCCAAGCACTGGAATTACAGGTGTACACCACTGTTCCCAGCTTTCCCCAATTCTTAATGCCCTTTCTGATTTACAGTTACACATCCACACCTTTTGGTCATTCGACATTGCAGTATCAGCACCTAGAGTGAGGAGTGGGTATCTTCCCTTACAAATGATATGAGATAGGGACCATACCTTGATTCCGCCAGTGGAATATGGACCAATGTGAGGGTCCATACACTACTTGCATACAGTTGGATTTTGTTTCTTGATCCATTTCTGCTGGTCTATGTCTTTTGATAGGGGAACTGATACTAATCACACTGAGAGTTATTATTAATACTATCTTTTTTTCCTTCTACTTAATTGCTCACCCTACCTGGTGTATTCATTCTATTAGACCTTTTGTCATTGTTAGCTTCATTGTCTCTTTAGGATATCCTTGAGAACTTTTTGGAGTGTTAGTTTGGTGGTCATGAATTTCTTTAGGTACTTTTTATCATGAAAATATCTCATTTTTCCATCAAATTTGAAAGACAAGTTTACAGGAAACATCAGCATGTGCTGAAAATTATTTTTTCAAGCAGGACTTTAAACATTTCACTCCAAGCTCTTCTTACCTTTTGTGTTGAAAAGATTACTGTAATTTTAATGGGTTTGCCTTTATAAGTGATTTGTTGCTTTTCTCTAACTCTTTTTGAGATTCTTGTCTTGTGATGGACTTCTGGAATTTTGACTGTGATGTGTTATAGAGAGGTTCTTTTCTGATTGTGGATACTTTAGGGTCCTCTATTTGTCACTTATTTGCATGTTAAATTCTTTCCCCTTGTTTGGAAAATTCTCTAGTATTATTTCAGTAAATAGGTTTTTATGCCACTTGTACTGTCTTCTGATTTTTCATTAATTTGAATTAAGCTTAGTCTTTTTTGCATCATCTAGGAGCTTTTGGGTCCACTATTAATGTTTTCTTATTAGCTGGTCACCAATAATAGCATTGTCTTCTAGTTTTAACATTCTGTTCTCATGCTGGTCACTTCTGCTGCCCAAAGTTTTGATAGATTTTTTTAATCTCCTTGTCTTGTATTTGAAGCCTTTTTAGGGGCTCTAATTCTTCTCTATGTTGCTTGCTCATGTTTTGCAACATTTTGATTGGCTCTTCTGGCCTTTTATTAGTATCATTTGTAGATTCACTGATCATTTATTTTGATCATTTACATATATCTTCTGTGAAGTTGCCAAATGCCTTATTGATCTGTTTTTTAATCTCCCCTGATATTTTAAATAATTCAGGGGTTGTATTTTGGTTTCCTCCTATTGATGCCCCATGGATCAGATTTGTGGGAGTTAGGAGTCTGGGGAGGCATTTTGTTGGCTTGTCTTCTCATGTTTCTTTTCATTTTGTTTTTTGGGTGTATGTGTGTATGCACGCATTGAGGCTTATAGGTTGACTATAGTGGAAAGCTTGGTTTTTAGTATGGAAACATCTTTAGTTAATGTCTACTTTTCAGTAGTGTCCTCTGAGAATGGCTATTGGCCTTTGCCTCTATCTCAGTACCCAACCACCTCCATTTACTTGGGAAGGCAATGATTGCAGCGTATTTAGCCTAGTATCCAGTTCTCTAGGAATGGACCATAATATTATTAATGACCCTAAGGCAATCCAAATCTTGGAATCCCAAGAAAACCAATTAATAGTAATGACTATGTCACTTTGGCTATAGTAACAAAATCTATACCAATTATAATACCAAATATAAATTCATTGTTAACTAACCCTAAAGATAATAATGTCAATAATGAACCACCCTTAGCCATAGAAAAGAGATTTATAATTATAGTATGAACAATTAGACAACCAAATAAAGTAGTACCTTGATTTATAAACTTAATTTATTTTATAATTTGGAGAAGATGGCTGTGTTTGCATTTGTGTGGGAAAGATGACTTCCAGTGTTGAAATCCCACGGAGACTGGACGAGGAATAATCACAAGAGATGTCCAGTGTCAGAGAGCTGTGGTCAGGTTGGCAAGAGACACCCAGCACTGTAAGCTGAGAAACTCAGACCACAACCACACAACCAGAGGCCAGGATCAGCCTAAACTTCTGTGGAGTTGAAAGCAGCAGACTCAGCATCCCGCCACAGTCCTACTGCAGACTTGCTGGGATTATCCAGCACCCCACTCTAACCTACTGCAGGGTTGCTGGAATCATCCAGCATGGATCTAGGCTCTGTTTGTGATAGTAGAGTCATGCACTGAATTGATCACTACCACAAAACTATAGACCCAAGAAGATAATGATAGGCTTGAAATCACAGAGAAATGTTTTTTCCCTTTGTTTTTTTGGTTTGTCATTGTTGCTCATTGGCACTTTTTTCCTTGACTGTGTGTTTGTTTTTCATGAGTATAAATACTGTTTTTAGTTCTTTTGTTTTGTTTTGTTCCTGATTTTTTGGCTTCTTTCTTTCCCTCTTGTATTCTTCACCAGTTTCCCAAAGCTTGGGTAATCTTCCCTTGTCCTTTAGTTTTGCTTCTGCCTCTTTCTCTGTTTTTTATTTCTCTATTTTTTCCACTTACCTCTTTTAAATTTTCCCCCCGAAAGTAAAATTGCTCTATTGAGTGAATATTTACTGTATATAATTTTCTGGTTTGTTTTAGATTTTGTTCTATTACTATAAATCTTGTACCTATTAGTTAAAGTCAACAAATTAATAGTTACCACATTTTGTCATTTTCTAGGCCATGCTTCATTCTGTTGTTATTACTAGTTGTACTACATTAGCCAAAGTGATAGTTGTTGTGATCAGTTGTTCTTCCTGACGTGAATACTGTGTGAATGTGAATGTTAATGTGAATGCTGAGGTTGTGAATACTGAGGTTGTCCAAGGGTCATAAACAATACCATAGTCCAATATCAAATAACTGCATGCTAGGCCATACAGGCAGCAACTTCTCATCTCTAATAAATTGAAGAGGCAGAATCTTGTGATGACCTCACAAATCAAAAGCTGGCTGTACCTACAAGACATCTGTTAAAAGTAGTCATTTTCTAAGGATGTCTCCATACTACTAATAAAGCTACCTACCATATGCAATTTACAAGTGTCAGTGCAAAAAACAAATTTTTAAAAAATAGAAAATGAGAAGACATGGAAGCAAGATGGAAGACATGGAAGCCAGACCTCCAGCTCACCCAAAGCAAACCAGGGACTATTGAGGTGGAAGAAATCAAAAGTCACCCAGCTGAACTTTCTAAAATGTTACCAGCAGAAGTAACAAAACAGATGAACGAGTCTCTAGGGAAAAAATCAGAAATAATTACACAGATAACTAAAGAGATGATGACCACAATGAAGGACTTGGTTAGTGAATCTAGAGTAGATACAGATTTAAAAAATAGATCCTAGGAAAGTGATGGAAACCATAAATGCGTAACATAGAAAAGGACTAGATTCCATAAGACAAATTCAAACAGATGTCCAGGATATTAAAAATTCTGTTGAAAATATGCACAGCAGAATCAATGAATATGAAGATAGAATATCAGATCTAGAAGACTGGTTCAACATTAGCAATCATCAAATAAAAAATTTCTTAAAAATAGCAAGAGACCGATCCGCTGTCAGGCGCGCCCGCGAGCCGGTCCGGCGTGCGCTCCGGGGAGAGGCGCTTGAGAGAGAAAAAAGGGGCTCTTGGCTGCGAGGTCTGGGTTTTTAGACGGCGTGGGGTCTCGGCGGGCCACGTGCTCGGCGGCGTCGCGGCTTCCAGCTGGGTCGGGCTCCGGAATTGGTGCGGCCACGTGGGCTGCAGCGCTGCTGCCGCTCCACCCGCTGCAGTTCTCACAGACGGGACCTGGGACCAAGCGTATCTGGCGACGGTCATTGATTGCTCTTCTTTAGGCTCGAAAAACAGTACTAGCTAGCTTGCTTTTTTTTTTTCTAACCGCCGGCATTTTTTCTTCGTAGCAACCATGTCGAAGGGGCCTGCTGTTGGCATTGATCTTGGCACCACCTACTCCTGTGTGGGTGTCTTCCAGCATGGGAAAGTGGAGATTATTGCCAATGATCAGGGAAATCGAACCACTCCAAGTTATGT
>PVJX010028114.1:0-24187 GCA_004027295.1 Dolichotis patagonum
AAACAAACAAACAAACAAAAAAAGAGTTTTAGGATAGTTCAAGTGAATAAATTTCCCAAGCATTTCAAGTGTTCAATAATACAAGATTGTGGGATTTTCACTGAGCCCTAAATTGAAACAAACTTGCTTGCCACTTCCATGAGAGTGTTCAAAAGACACAGGGAAGGAGAGAACAGAATGGTGGGAGAACATACTCTGCAAAAATGAGCTCCATTTACACAGCTACTGTGCATCATTTCAATCTCTTTGATAAAGATTATAATTAATATGAAACACACATACTCATAAATCTTTCAATGGTGGGTGAGAAAACTGATCAAAACAGCCTTCATACCTCACCAACTAATTTAGATTATGAAATTTTATCCATGAAAGCAGATCAAATGCCTTATTCTTTCCAAATAACTAACTGTAAATTGCAAAATTCTTCCTTGCAACATCACAGGGAGCTGGTTACAACTTTCAGTGCCTGTTGCCAAACCCCCTGTTAGAGAAGACATTCTAAGAGAAGAATTATATGAGCTTGTAGCTACATAGTGAAGAGCATGAAGTAAGTATCTGACTGAAATAATAAGAATTTAAAATTACTGTATTCAAAGTATCCTTATGTGGGACATGTAAGTGCTTGCATGTAAAGAAAGAAAGAAGAAAAAAGAAAGGAGAATGGGGGAATAGAAATGTGCCAGCAGGAATTTCAGACAAAAGGTCCCTATTCCTGGTGAAAGCAGGGAGTCAGGTGCCAGGGTTTCTGAGAGGGTTCTGGTACTCACTTGGGTGGCTGTGCTCTTCACAGCACACACACTCCACCACAGCCAGCAGGGAGCACTGCAGGGACGGGGACACAGGGAACAAAGATGGAGCAAACTGAAGGGAAGGAAGAGGAGAGGAATGATAGGATGAAACTATTTAGCTGTGAGGCACTTACAGATACATTTGGATTTGACTCTGGATTAATAAAGGCAAACACGGCTTCCAATCTAAGATGAATTAATCATTTAGCAGTCTCCTTTCTTGTCATCTTTGGTATTACTATTATTGACTGCATTCATATTGGTAAAATAAACTTATATTAAGATGATAACCAACAACAAAGGCTGAACCATACAGTGTCAAATAAAATCAATCAAGATGGGCATGCTACAAAACAAGCAACCTACCAATACAAATTATAAAGTAAGTTTACCTAAGAAAAGCCTCATTTACAACAGTGATCCTTATTTCAGAGAACATACTAAGGCACAAAGTCACCTATGAGAAATAATCCACAAAACAAAACAAACAATCTAAAAAAAACCCAGCGTGATTATGCACATCTGTAATCCCAGCACTCAGGTGGCTGAGGCAAGAGGATTACTGTGAGTTTGAGACCAGCCTGGGCTATATAGCAAGTTCAAGACCAGCCTGAACTACACAGCAAGGCCCTCTCCAAAAGAACAAAACAAAACAACAGGCCCATCAACAGACTATAGTACATACTCAAAGTATATTATAGAACTCTAGTATTTTAGAAAAAATATTAATCTAAAATGTATGTATAAATTTTCTATCTATAAGTCAACTTTTAAAACTGCCAGGACATTCACAATAGCGAATTCATGTCTTATTTACCCTATGAAGATCAAAATGTACACATTTATTTCCCCAGCCAATCTGTTCTTTGGGACTGCTACACCACAACTTCTGTGGCAGATGCTGAAGAACCACAGTAAACTGGACAAGCAGCCGCTGCCAGTAGAACTTAAGCGCATCAAGGTGACTGTGCCCTTACAGAGATGATGATCCAGGGGACAAACAAAAACGAAGGCTTTGTCTTAAGACCACAAATCTTAAGGCCTAAAAGAGCTCAAAACTGTGGAGATCAGTGAAAACCAGCTGAGTTAAAAGTGCCCGTGATAAACAGGCTAGAGAAAGGCCTGAGAGAAGGCAGCCTTCATGGAGGAGCAGGGCAGTCTGGCGGTAGGAAGTGACAGGATAAAAGACAGATGACAGGGAAGAAAAGTACAGTATTAGAAAGTAAAACTGCAAGCAAGCTGGACAACCATGAAAAGTACCCTTAACTTCTCCAGGTATTTGCCTTAAGTCATTATTCCATCCTAATTTGAAAAAAAACAACAAGATTTATAGCTATCCATTCTCAAGCATCCTTCAAGCATGTACTTTTGTTTCATTGTTTCTCTACAAGCTAATGGGGGGGGGATACTGGGGATCGAACTCACGACCTTGCACTTGTCAGGCAAATGCTTGTACCACTGAGCTAAATCACTGGCCCTACAAGCTAATATGTAAATCAAATTTTTCTAAAAATTTCTCCTTTGTACTTTGCCATGACTCTCTCAGAAGAGTTACTTATATCTTATCCTGAATTTTATCAGACTATTTCCATACTTTCATTTTTTTTCTGTATCTTACAGAATCTTCTTCAAAGTTCTGGTAAAAAAACAAACACTTCTCTCAATAGAGATACTCATAATAAGACTCACTCCTTATAAGATAACATAACATAATGCTCAGATTTTATTACATCTTTTTTTATTTATTTGTTTTGTTTTTTGAAACAAGTCTCACTATGTAGTTCAGGCTGGCCTTGAACTCTCTACATACCTCAGACTGGTCTCAAACTTTTGGTAATCCTCCTGCCTCAGCCTCCCAAGTGCTGGGACTTGTGCCTCCATGCCCACATATGTATGCCCTTTTTTATAATATATTAAACATTTGGGACAGAAAATCAATACTGAAAAATATTGTTTATCATTTAAAAATCACTGAAATTTCTGGTATCCTAAATTTATTAGGAATAACAAAAAATTATACACAAGGAGATGGGCATGGTGGTGCACACCTATAATCCCAGCATTCAAAAGGCTGAGGCAGGAGGATCACTGTGAGTCAGCCAGGGCTACATAGTGAGTTCAGGGCCAGCTTGAACTACATAGCAAGACCCTGTCTGGAAAAAAACAAAACAAAAATTATACACAAAGGTTTACAAATAAGAAAACAGCACTTTGTGCTATAATAGCATGGAGACTCAAAATGTTATACAACATTCATCTTGTCCTGGAAACATCTCAAAGTGAATTAATGAACTGTTAGTAAATTTAATACCTGAAAATCCAAACAAATAAATTATTACATCTTATATATTGGCTTCAGTTCTCACTTTTGTTTTTATTTTTTATTTACTTATTTATCTAGTCTTTTTGAGACAGGGTCCTGCTATGCAGTTCAGGCTAGTCCTGAACTCACTTTGTAGCCGAGCCTGGTCTTGAACTTGCAATGATCCTCCTGCCTCAGCCTCCCAAGTGCTGATTTTTACATCACTTTTGTTTTTATAACTTGGTTTTACTATAACTCTTCATTTTTACTCAGAGAAATAGTCAAGACTTTCAGTGGTAACTTACATGCACACAGAGCTCCAGGCACTAATATCTATGCAATGCATGATGAAAATGGCATCCTAAGCCATTTACTATGCAGAATTTTAGGCACATATAACTGATAAGAGATCAACTTATTAAAGACTAAAAACTTCAGTACCACAGTACTAAGGCAAAGTGTAATGTTGCAAAAAATAAAAATTATGCAAGTAAAGAGAAATGGAGAAATTATGTTCCCCAACTTCAAAGAATTGCTGAGTCAAAGATTATGTTTTCCCAACTTCAAAGGAATGCAGAGTCTAAGAACTGCAATACAACAATCTCTTAGCAAAACTGTAGTAGGATGGTGAAACATTATAAAAGAGTAATAAAGGAAGTACTGAAAATTCAGTTTAAAGAAAAGCAAACTGTTAGATGAGAACCACGACCTGAATGGGCAAGATGGAAAAATCAAATGAAAATGATACTAGATCAGCGACTTAACACCCAATACTGTCTGCCAGACCCTGGGTAAGGGACAAGTCTTATTTGGTGTTTTACTTTGTTTCGTACCAGAAATCAAACTCAGGACCTTGTGCTTGCCAGGCAGGCACTTGTGCCTCTGAGCTATATCCCTGGCCAAGGGACAAATCTTAATGCTTTAATAATTTCCTTCCTTACACAGGAACAGATCTGATGTGATTCTAGGATAATACTACATCTCCCAGACAAAGCATCCCTCTTTTCACTGGAAGTTTTCAAATCAATATCCTGGAAGTAACTTTTACAAGGATTCATATCTGAGTCTAGTTGAAAATTACTGTGAAAGAGAAAGATACTTGTTCTATTTCAGGTATTTCTATTTAGTGATCTTAACAGCAACCTGCTTCTTGAAAATGCAACTTACAATTCATTTTGTAAGAATTATCTACCACATAAACCAAAGGATAACCACACAAAAGTATTTACATTGTTGTTGCCAGTCTAAAACATGTGCAGTCTAAATTAGATCACAAATATAAAAAGGAAGGATCAGTATCTCCACTTAGAAATCTACCAGTCATGCAAATTAACATGTCCAAAACCAAACTCCTGATCTTTCCCCCTAAGCCTCCCCCTCCTGCAGTCTTCTCCAACTTGGGTAAGGGCAATTCCATCTTGTCAGTTGCTCTGGTCAAAAACTTTTGACTCCTGTTACTGCTCTCTTCTCTCTCAATCCATTATCTTAGTCAATTCTGGCTGTAACTTCAAAACAAATCCAGAAAACGACACCTCGGAACTCTGCATCCAACTTGTTGATCTCACACCTAGATGGGGACACCTCTTCACTGGCCTGCGCAGTCAGGCCTTTACCCTTCTACCTCCCGCTGAGCTGCCTGGGGCAGCCCTGGCTGTGAGCCATGCAGTGGCTTCCAATTTCACATCAGGGGAAAACTGAGGCGCTCCAAGGCCCCAGCAGACATGGCCTCTTTGTTGTTTTCCATGTAGCACTAAGGATCCAACCCAGGGCCTTGCACATGGAGGCACGTATCCTACCACTGAGCTAAACTGGAAGTCCAGGCCCTTGATTTTCTTTAAGCTCTTCCTCCTCTACTCGGTCACTCTTCACTCCACTTTGACTATACTGGAAGCTGAGATTTATTTCAGAAATGTAAAACCACCTCCTGCCTGTGTGGGCACTCTGCTCTTGTTCCACCATCTCATGCAGGTCTCTTCTCAAGGATCTTGCTCCCTCCCTCTCTCCCTTTCCTTTTCTTCAGGGTTGGGGGTGGAATGCAGATCTTGCATATATTAGGCAAGCACTTTACCGCTCAATAACATCCCCAATCCATTCATTCATTCGTTCATTCATTCATTTATTCATATACATATTTGCTTGTTTTCTGAGACAGAGCTTCATTATGTAGCATAGGCTGGCCTCTAACTCATGGCGATCCTCTGCCTCAGCCTTAGCCTCAGCCTCCATGCTGAGATTACAGGCATTGGCACCATGCCCTGCTTCCCAGCCCTTTTTTGGTTTTTTGTTTGTTTGTTTTTTTTTGGTACCGGGGATTGAACTCATGACCTCATGCTTGCCAGGCAGGCGTTTAAGTCACTGAGCTAAATCCCCAGCCCACCCAGCCCTTTTTTAAAATGTTATTTTCAAAAAATTTTATTTATAAGGTCTTGTTAAATTAGCGGTCTAGCCTTGAACTTTGAATCCTTCTGCCTCAGCCTCCCAAGTAGTTCAGATCACAGGCACGTACCACCATACCTGGCAAATATTACCTTCTCAATTAAACCATCCCAATCACCAGATTTAAAACTTTAAATTCATTCCTGTCTTCCTGCACTTCTTATCCTTTCTCTGTGTTAGTTTTTCAATAGCACGTAACACAAACTCATATACTGTGTATTCTTTTACTTTTTCTTATAATTATCCTCCTCTACTGATTAAAATGTAAATACCACAAGTACAGAGACTTTTGTCTATTCTGTTCACTGCTATATCCCCAGCACTATGGAGCAGTACTTTGTACAAAACAGACAATAAATTATTTGTTAAATAAACTAATGTGGGGCCAGGGATGTAGCTCAGCAGCATAAGAGCCTGCCTTAAAAGCACAGTCGTGAGTTCAATCCCCGGTACCAAAAGAAAAAAAATTTTTTTTTAATTTTTTTTAAAAACTATAACAGAAAAAAAATAAAAATAAAATAAACAAACTAATATATCTAGTGTCAAAATCCATGTTATGGGCGATTACATAAAAATTAATACTTTCAACTTAAGGGAACCAAAAATTACTTTCAAAAAACCCCTCGAACCTGTCAAACGTGGTAGGACACACCTGTAATCCCAACTCTGTGTGAGGCTGAGGCAGGACAATAGTAAATGGTCTCGCTAAATCTTCTTAAATAGCTTGTGCTACATGAGGCTTACTTTCACGTCTGCGTCCTCACTACACACCCGCTCCTTCCTTTGCCACCGCTCCTCACTAGGATGCAGTCATTCCCGACCCCATGACAGTCATTAGTCTCTCCCCTCAGCCAGCCCCGGGTCACCAGATCCTGCAAGGGTTCCACCCTCACCAATCTTCACAAGGAGTATTCTGGACATGCAGCAGACTTCCCAGGCCACTCACCCTTTCCAATTGCTCCTTCCCTTTGGTTTACAGAATAAATCATGTTGCGATCCTCAAGGAGCTTCTGCTTCTCCTTGGAGCCTGTCTGATTTCCAGTCCCTTTTTTTCTGGTTCTCCAACTTCCCTGTAAGTTCTGAAGGACATCAATATCCTTCCACTACTTTACCCAGAGTCTATTTGCAGACTCCATGTTTCCACTCCAGATATTGTTCCTGCATCCTAGACTCCAAGACACCAGACTTCATTGCTCGCTCTTCCATCTCGAATCGTTTACTAGTAATCATTCCCCATGCTGGGGACAAGATTCAATCTCCTTAACACGGCAAATGAGGCCCATGGAAATCTCTTCAGTTCAGTGCTTATTATGGACACTGAATGCAGCAGCAACCTAGATTCAAAATAATTCTCCCCATAATAACATGGTACAACTCTTTGCCACTGCTAATTAATTGACTGATGAATCAATAGAACCTGGTCACACAGATTCTCTCTCCTGGGAATCTGCAACTTGACAGAAGATGAGCCAGGAGTTGTGAGAAATGGGTCAGCACCCTAAACTTCTGGTTCTTCTCAACCAGGAGCAATTTTGTCACTGAGATGACACTAGGAGCTTTAAGCATTCTAAGTGCACAGACTAGCTCCTCACACAAAGAATGACCCAGTCAGCAGTGCTGAGGTTGAAAGCCTTGTGCTAATAGGACAGTGCAGGGACCCTTTCGAGGACATTCTATGAGGTAGCTACTTCCTGTTCTTCCCTCTGTTTACTGATCAGATCTTCCTCTGATTCTCAGATATTCCTATTAATCTCCCTTTCCACTTATATACAGCAGGCTTTTATTGTTTGCAGATAAAACAACCTCAACTTGCAAAGTGCTCTGGCTCAATCATATGCATCCTTGAAACCAATCTCTGAATCTCAAAGTAAAATAATTTGCTACTGTGGGGAGAAAGTGCTGTACAGTACACAATAAGATGTTTAACAGCACCCCATCCTCTACCCACCAGATGCCAGTAGGCCCCTCCCTCCCCAGGCCACAACAGTCAAAACTGTCTCCTAGCACTGCTGATGTCCCAACGGGCAAAACTGACCCTGGGTGACGGCCACTCCTTTAAACTAGACCAAGGCTCCACTCAGGCCAGTGTGCGGTGGTATGACAGTGCCTGGCTCCCAGAAAACAGTAGCTATTTCATGGCAGGTCCCGACCTTGAAGGAGACGGGGTGAAGAAAGCATTTGAATCAGAATCAGCCCTTAGTCCTTTTCAGGCCCTGGCTTAATTAAACATATGGCCTCTTTGCTCCTGTGCACACACCAACAGTCCTGTCTACACATACATGCACTAACAGTCATGATCTTGAGCTGAAAGGTAGCTGCTGCTCTAACCTCTTTTCTTATATTTGTTTTAACAAATTTTTCTTCCCTGTTTGTTTGTTTGTTTGTTTGCTTGTTGAGACAGAGTCTCACTATGTAGTTCAGGCTGGCCTTCAGCTCACTGTAGCCCCAGCTGGCTTGCAGTGATCCTCCTGCCTCAGCCTCCCAGGTACTGGGAATACAGACATGTGCCACCACACCCAACAATTTTTTAGAAATTCCTATTCCCTTGTAAAAAGACTCTCTTAGAAAAATCTCCAAAACACCCTGTGCTGTTGAATGACCCCAATAACTTTCTCTTTCGAAACTTTTTACTGTTTCACTTTCCTTTGGGGTGGGTGGGGGTGGGTCATGTACTGGGAATTGAACCCTAGGCCTTCACACTGAATTGCATCTCCAGTTTAAAAAATTTGTTTCTAAATTTTGAAATAGGGTCTTGCCAGGCATGGTGGTATATGTTTGTACTTCCAGTATGCCAGAAGCTGAGACAGGAGGCTCGCTGCAAGGTCTAGGCCAGCCTGGGCTACAAAGTGACTTCAAGGTGAACCTGAATTACATAGCATGGTGAAAACTGCATAGTGAAACCCTGTCTCAAAAAGAATGAGTGAATGAATGAATGAGAAATTCAGTCTTACTAAATTGCCAGGCTGGGCTCAAAATTGCAATTGTCTTGCCTCAGCAATTATAGGCCTACCCCATCTCTTAAAAGTGTAAACACTGTAACCTGCCCCCCTAACCATAGACTTCCTGTCCTCCATTCAGATTTGTCAACTACAGAAACTTATCAATGCAAACAACAAAGATTATACAGATTTATACTTCTTAAGTAGTTCAGCACTTTCTTAAAGCATTTGTTAATCTCTTAACAGTTTCTCTTTCATAACTTTTCCAACATAACAACTCAAACACCTACTTCTGGATAAACAACAGTGCTAGTTTTAATCTTGCAATTTCATTCACCACACTTCAATCTCAAGGCTCACTGTGAGCATTCTTTTTCTCTTGTTAGTTCCTAGACAGTCCTTTTCTGACTGGTAGACACCCTACATTTCCCTACAACTAAGTCATTGCCAGACGTGGCGGGGCAAGCCTGCAATCCCAGCACTTGGGAGCCTGAGGCACGATGATCAAGAGTTTGAGGCAAGCTGGACAACATAGACAGACTGTCTCTGGGAGACTGAGGAAAGAGGACAGCAAGTTTAAACCAAGCCTGAGCAACTTAGCAACTTGTCAAGACCTGTCTCAAAATTTCCAAACTTAAAAAAAGGCTGGGGATGTAGCTCAGTGCAAAGGCCCTGAGTTTAATCCCCAGTAAAAATGGGGGCGGGGGGGTGAAGAACTAGGTCATTTTCTTGGTTATTCCTTTCCAGGACACCATATTTATTCAATGATTCAATTACTCATTGCTTTTCCTAAAACCACAAGGAAACTGGTCATCTTCAAATCTATGACAATATTAGTGGCATGGTCTTGTACAGTTAATTCGGTAACCAGCCATTGAGTGCCTACTTCGTGCTGGCTTCAAAAGAAAAATCCCTGCTTTTACACAGTTTAAAATTCGGTCATTTAAGTGAATAATGAAAAAAACCAAATACATAAACATATATTATTCAGAAGAGATAAATGCTATGGATTTTAAACTGAGGTCAGGAAAAGCTACCTTTGAGAAAGTGACATGGATTACAACCACCAACTGTACAAGATGACTATTAGTAGAAAGTAATGTTTTAAGCATTTCCTGTTAAATGTATTAAGTTGTATTCCAGATAACTGGATCAATACAGTGACATCTTCATGACAATAGATAATCTATACAATTAAACTTACCCCTGGTCAGTTCAAAATTTCATTCCTACATTGATAACTACAGTTTATCAAAACATGTGGTTTGTTCTTCTATTATGAATACCATTTACATTTAAGAATAACTGTATTTTTCTTAGAAAGATGAGAGCAAAAACATTCTTCAGCTACCTAAATTGAGGACAATCTGAAATATGAAATAACTGAAAATAAAAGTGTTTCAAAAACTTACTTCTTAAACCAGGCATGGTGGCACACACCTGTAATCCTAGCACTGAGGAGGCTGAGGCAGGAAGACTGTTGCAAGTTCAAAACTAGCCTAGGATACAAAGTGAGCTCAAGGCCAACCTGAACTGCATAACGAGCATGACGTCGTCTCAAGGCAAAAAAAAAAGCTTAATTCTTAAAAAAAAAAAAAGTAATTCTTGCTGGGTGTAGGGCTGCATACAAGTATTCGGGAAGCTGAGGTAGGAGAATCACTGAGTTTGAGGCCAGCCTGAACTATAAAGCAAGACCCTGACTCAAAACAAAACAAAACAAAACAACACTTAACTCTGGGTGGATTTTTTTGTTTGTTTGTTTTTTGTCTTTTTGAGGCAAGGTCTCGATATGCAGTTCAGGCTGGCCTCAAATTTACTTTGTAGCCCAGGCTGGCCTCGAACTCACAGCAATCCCCCTGCCTCAGTCTCCCAAGTGCTGGAATTACAGGCATGTGCCTCCATGCCGGGCTCCTGAGTGGACTGTTTTGAGCTTGGATACATTTAAAAGAATTTATTGATAATAGCAAAAACATACATTATTTACTATGTACTTTTCTAAGCACTTGTAAACATTAACTTGCTTAATAAACAAATATACACAACTCTTGCCAAAAAAAAAAAAACTTCACTCTGAAAAAAAAAATCAATACAATTTACCACACAATTATAAGAAATCACACAGATCACAAAGTGATCCTAAAGTCTTAATTCTCAGTATGTAGATGTTGTCTATTTTGTGATGCCAGCCACTACACCTTGTTCTTAATTTTTTAGAGTTCTTCTCAGATGACATTCTACAACAAAATTAAACACTAACGCCCAAAGGCACTTATTGAATGAATGAAATTTTCTTATAGGCTTCTAGAGTAGTACTAGCTATGTACTGTCATCTTTGGGACAGTGAGAAAATAGGCATTTTCAAATCATTTTCTGACTATCAGAAAAGATGGAGTAAAGGAAAATGGAAATGATCAAAGTATTTACATGCCTGTAAGAATATGCCAAAATGAACCAACTTTTCTGCACTAACAAAAATGTAAAAATCATTTTCTGTTGGTCTGAATTTTCTTGAGGAATGGAGTACAAGAAAAGGTAGAGAAAATTATACAAAAGGTGGAGGGAAAA
Source organism: Dolichotis patagonum (assembly GCA_004027295.1). Taxonomy (NCBI): domain Eukaryota; kingdom Metazoa; phylum Chordata; class Mammalia; order Rodentia; family Caviidae; genus Dolichotis; species Dolichotis patagonum. The sequence continues at coordinate 11,034 of PVJX010028114.1, forward strand.
AAGCCAGCTTTTCCCTAATGTAATAACAGATAAGAGATAAAATCTTCTTCCCAAATAGTTCAATATTTGATCATCTGTATGACTGATTGATTGACTGACTGATTTTGTATGGAGGATTGAACCCAGGGTCTTCACAATGAGCTACATTCCCAGGCCCCGTTTTATTTTGACACAAGGTCTTCCTAAATTGCCCAGGCTGAGCGCATAACTTAGGATGCACTTGCTTAAGCGGGATTACAGGTTTGTGCCACCATGCCCAGCTCATATGTACGATTTTAAAAAGAACTTCTTATTTAGTGATAATATTAAGAAATGTAATATTCATAAACGTTGCTATAATTTGCTACTTTAAAAAAAAACTTTATGCTATAAATCAGGGAAGTATTTGCTGAATCACGTATGTATTGTTTTGTTTCCTTTTACACTACCTGTAGTATAAAACAATCTGCAGAAATCAAGAATTATGCCTACTATACAAGTTATCATTACACCCAAGTCTGTCCCTAAAATCAATTAAAAGTAGTCATCAGCTTACAAATAACAGAGAAGAGAGTGCCTAACTAGGCACTCTGAATTCACTGTTCCCAAGTTGGAGCTAGAGCCTACATATAGCCTGTGTCTTGAGACAAATATGGAGAAGCCAAGAACAGTAACAAACTGCCAGTTTACTGAGTCATGTTTCTGACTAAAACTGTTTTATGAAATGGAAAGAATGACATTTGGGAGGTTTAATCATCACAGATGTAAACTCCCTGGCTGAAAGGGTCTCGGATGCAAAAGCCTTCAGTAAGAATAATGGGAGACTACAAGAACTCCAGAAACAACTTGTCAAAGCGGGTAACTGGTTATTTACCTAAATCCAATCCTCACTGGGCAAACAGTCACGCCCTGCGAGGCTGGCGAGCGCGAGCGCCAGGTGGGGGACAGTGAGCGCCGCGAGGCAAGCGGACGTTCCGGGGACCCCCACGGCGCCGACGCCTCGCCACCAAGCCCAGCCCGGATCTCGAGTCCGTCGCATCACCTACCGCGGGCCTGGGGAGGACGCCCCCACTGCGAGGCCACCCGGGGCCGCGACCTCTGCCCCTGCCGAGCGCCGCAGCCGCAGCCGCCCCCCGCCGCCCCGAGGGCGCAGGCAGCCCCTAGCGCGAGCCAGGCGGAGGCGGCGGCAGCCCCCGCCCGAGGCGCTAACTGACCTGGAGAGGTGCTTCAGGATCTGCTTCTTGATGATCCCAGCCATGGTGCCAGGGCGCCGGGAGCCGCGCGCTCTCGCCGCTGCTCACAGCCTCTTTTTTTCGGGGCCGTCTCCACTCTGACCGGACTCAGGCGGCCAGAGGAGGGGTGCCTGGGCGCTCAGGCCCAGGGGGGACTTGAGGCCCCGGCTGAGGCTCCAGCAGCCGCCGCCGCCGCCACTGACTCCGCCGAGAGCCCGGAGCATGACGTTCAGGCCGCCACGGCCACCGCCAGCGCCATCTTGGCTGCAGCATCACCTAAGAGACCAGGAGAAGGAGGGGCGGGCCCTGGCAGGCGCGAGGTGGGGCCAACGGGAACGGGGCGGGGCCAGGACTCGCTCTGCCACGGTGTGGGGCGGAGCCAACGAGAGGTGGGCGGGTCAGGGGTGGGGCCACTTCGGATTTGGTGTGGGCGTGGGAGGTTTCCGGCCACACCCCCTCGCCAGGGACCAGAGTTAGAGCGCTCTGCAGAGGGGGTCCGTTGACTCCCAAACCCAGACCCTGCTTGAGCTTTAATTTTTTGAGACAGCATCTTGCTATGCAGTTCAGGCTGGCCTTGAGCACACTTTGTACCCCCAAGGTTGTTCTCCAATTCCCAACAATCCTGCCTCAGGCCTCCGGAGTGCTGGGATGACAGGCGTGTACCACTAGGCAGGTTTGGGTTTTAATCTCCGCTCTCTGCTGTCTCTCTGGCCTTTTTTTCTGCCTGCCTGGCTCACTTTCCACTTCTGCTTTCCCGTCACCACTCTTTTTCATTTCCTCAGAATTTAATTATCTGTGCCATAGATTGTTCTGCTGTCTTGCTCTATTGGACCTACCTCAGCTTTATTCAAATGCCTCCTTGGGTTTTTTCTCATTTGCTAAGGTCTTCTATCACTTAGCTAAATGCTATAATTTAATGTCTCCCCCTAATTATTCCAATCCTAAGGGAAGTAAAAGCTGAAAACCTGTCTTAATAGAGTCTAAGACCTAGAAATTAAAAGGCACAAATTCAAGCCCTCGATCTAGTATCTGTCAGCTGTTAACCTCCAAGAAATTCACCCTCACTTTAAAAATTTATAAAATAGATTAATCATATTCGACTTGCCTAAGTATAGTATTTGAAAAAATAAATATATAAATGTCCCTTGAAAGTTCTGTAAAAAGGAAGGAAATTGTCGAAAACAATTTACAATCCTGCACCTCCACCCCATCCAACTGAAACCAACTTGTTTTTTCAGAGATGAGAGTTACTACAGAGAGATGTCTTAATAAAGGAAATTACACTGCTGCCCGAGGGATGCATCAGAAAGGTGTGTACTGTGGTTGGGTGAGGCGTTGTACAAAACCCAAGGGCCTGACCTTTATGCAGGTGACTTTCTGAAGAATGGAAAAGATAAGGAGCCTAGCAAAGTGGTTCAGTCTCTATAGTCCCAGCTACCTAGGAGGCTGAGACAGGAGGGTTGATTGAGACCAGGAAATAAGGACCAACCTGGACAACATACCAAAACCTTGTCTTTTTCTTTTAATCAAGTTAAAATTTATTAGAAATGTTTGTCTTGCAGAATACTCACAGAACAAGCTACTCACAATCCAAGGCTTTACTTCAATCTGTATATATGTTGAGATACATACAGAATTAGAATTTGGAAAACTTGGGCTGGGGATATAGTTCAGTGGCACAAGAACCTGTCTGGCAAGCACAAGGTCATGAGTTCAATACCCAGTTCAAAAAAAAATTTCAGAAAACATAGTAACTGCTAGTCTATAAGATGTTTGAATATACAATTTAATTGTAAAATATAAAATCCAATTAAAAACTTTTGTTACAACAATAGAAAAATTGAGTATATGCATCAAACTTTTAAGTACAAACTAGTGGAAAGATGACAATTAACACAAATTTGGTTTAGGGATCAAATTACCCCATAATTTTTTTTGGTCTAATATTTACTTTGAGGCAGGGTTTCATTATATGGTTCAGGCTAGCCTCACTGGCTGGCTTTGAACTTGCAGTGATCCTCCTGCCTCAGCCTCTGGAGTACAGGGATTACAAAAGTATGCCACTACACCCAGCTATCCCACAATTATTAAAAACAGGAAACAACACAAAAATACTGAGCCTACTGGCATATAAGGAATATGATTCAATTCACTTGTGGATCTAACCTGTTGGAAAATGAATAAACAGTAACTTATTGCCCAATTTAATTAAAAGACAATGTTAAATTTCCATACTACTGCTTACAAGAATAAGATGACTCATGCCAGCACAACATTCTTACTGAAAAGTGAGCCTATATAATTACTCCAAAGACCTAATTTAAGAGTGAGTTTGCTGTGTTTATATTTAAGATATGTCATCTGTTTGTGTATTTTCTGGAGAAACAATTGACATTTTTGTATGACTTACTTTATAGGTTTTTCACTATGTAAACAACTTTGAGGGTCTTGAAATTGTGAGCTATATAACAGAGGTTATATATGTTCAGTGATTTGATCCAATATGCATTCTTCCACGTAAAACAACTCAAGACTTTTCTACAACTTTTATATTAATTGTTTTCTCACAACACTGTTCCAAGACTTTATCTTAAAAAAAAATACATGAGAGGACCAGGGATGTAGCTCAGTGTCACAGTGCCTGCCTAGCAAGCGTGAGGCCCTGAGTTCAATTCTCAGTAAAAGAAAGAAAGAAAGAAAGAAAGAGAAAAGAAAAAGGATGGATGTATGGTTTGACTATTCAGTCATTTAACATTTACCACATAGCCAGGAGTGACAGTGCATGGCTGTAATCCCAGAACTCTGGAGGCTGAGGCAGAAGGATTGCTGCGAATTCAAGGCCAGCCTAGGCTACATAGTGAGTTCAAGCTAGTCTCAAAAAACACAACAAGGACCAGGGATTTAGCTCAGTGGCACAGTGCCTGCCTGACAAGCACAAGGTTCTGAGTTTGATTCCAGGTACCAAAAACAAAACAAAACAAAAAACTAAAAAAAAAACATTTATCATGTATCATAAACCAGGCACTGTTCAAATATCCAGGACCTTCTATACAAAACAAAACCCCTGAAAACCTGTTCCTCCCCTCCCAGAGGTAACAACCTAGCATAGATCCAAACCCTAAGCTCTGTCGTTTGACCCTAGTTCAAATGCTGGCTCATCGCTGGGCCTGGTGGTGCACGCCTGCAATCCCAGGACTTGGAAGGCTGAGATAGGAGGATATTTCCAAGTTCCAGACCAACCTGGGTTACAAAATGAGCTCAAGGCCAGCCTAAACTGCCTGGCAAGGCCCTGTCTCAGAAAAAAATCGAAACAAAAGAAAGGAAGTGCTGGCTCAACAACTGTGACACTGTAAACCTTGGGCACATTTTTAAATCTTTATGTCATGTGTCAGAAGTAATACTAATAATATCTAACTCATGGAATTTTGTGAAGACAAACAAGATCATTCATATAAATTGTTTAACAAAGTAGATAGCATATCACTTCATTATCTGCTAGATATTACTATTTATGATCATTATCAAAAACAGTACTATGGAATACAGTGATGCATTCAGAAACACATTTACAGTGGAGGTATTTCAAAGATAAGAATAAATAGCTTTCAGTTGTTAAAAATAAATGATCCTGAAAATAAAGGATTGATTTTGAAATGTAGCTCAGACTTTTTAAGTTACATAATCATAGGAAAGATACTCAACCCCTCTCAATCTTGAGGTGCTATACACTTTCAAGAAGTTGTTTTGAGATTAAACTATGTTAGCTTTATTAAGCTAACATACTTGGAAGGGTTCCAGGCACAATAGAATGCTAACTATTATTAATCATGAGGAAAAAAAGGCTGTTTTAGGGCTGGGGATTTAGCTCAGTAGCACAGGCACTTGCCTGGCAAGCATTAGGTCATGAATTTGACTCCCCAGTACCAAAAAACAAAAGAAAGAAAGAGAAAGAAAGAAAGAAAGAAAGAAAGAAAGAAAAGAAAAGGATATTTTATTTTACTGTTACGTTTCTAGGGGTAAAACTTGGGACCTGTGGCATACTAGGGAAGCATTCTACCCCTAAGCTATGTCCCAGGCCTGAAAAGAATGTTCTAGAGAGTTGAAATACAATGATGAAAAAGAACAGAAGTGTAAAAGCTTCTATCTTAGTTACTTTTTTGTTGTTGCTGAGACAAAATGCCTGACACTCAAAGTTAAAGGGGAAAAGGTTTAGTGAGCTCACAGTTTGCATATGTTTCCATCCATAAATCCAAGGCAGGTTGGTGTGGCAGTGGGGCAACAGTTCATGGCATCAGAAGACAGCAAAAGCAAGCAAGGGATAAGGGAGACAAGCCTCTTTCTACACCTTTTATTGTATCCAGTCTACCAGGGTTAGGGTGGAGCCAATCCAATCACCAGACTGATCCAGCAGTCACTGACCCTTAATCCCAGCACCCTTAATCCCAGAATTGTACCACCAATCACACACTCTGGATTCAGCCACCTCCAAAAAAGCCCTATGACTATATGAGGCTTTGGGGGCCATGAAGACACAAACCATAACAGCTTCTGTAGATGACCAGTGGCCTACTGTGGTTAGAACAACACATGAATTCCTTTGCAAAATAATAAACATTGAAGAATTTCACAAACTGTTATATTTTTATTTTGAAAATAATAATTTTACTGTTACTCTGTCATGCAAATATATAATGAATAATTATCAAAGATTAATTCATGTTAATGCAGGACCAACAAGATAATATATAAAGCAAATTCACTCATCAGTATGATTTAATCTATTCCAAATGTTCATTATTTATGGGAGACTTATGTTTTTAATGCTCTTAAATACCTGTAGTTTCAAAATTCTGGGATATTGAGATGGAATTATTGCAAGTTTGAACACAGCCTGGGCAATTTAGTGACAGTGTGACCCTGTCTCAAAATAAATACAAAAATGGGCTGGTCATGTAATGGGAGTATAGCTCATTACAAAGTCCCAGGTTCAATCACAGTACTTTGAAAAAAAAAACAGAAATTCTAGTTTAGGAGTCATATGTATTTAATGATAGCTAAAGCCAAACACAAGAATATTCTTTGATCACAGTACATTTAAGTGGTAATGAAAGCCAAAGGAAAATTACATATAAAATTTATATTTTTAGAATAAGATATTTTATCATTTTAATATTAAGTTAGAGAATGTAGAATGACTAAATTTAGACAGTTATTATTATTATTATTATTTTTTTTTGGTATGGGGGACTGAACTCACGACCCTGTGCTTGCAAGGCAGGTGGGCGCTTATGTCGCTTGAGCTAAATCTCCAGCCCTAGACAATTAATTTTAAACATTCAGTGGATGTTTTGGCAGGTTTTTTTTTTTTGGCAGGGATCAAACTCATGATCTCATACTTGACAGGCAGGCACTTGTGCCACTGAGCTAAATCCCCAGCCCTTAGTGGATGTTTTGATACAAATAAATACAGATACCAATAGACTAAAGTGCCTGACTTTAAGTAGTTTCCTATGTAGGAAGTTAAAAGAGGATGATTAGATGATAAAAGAGGATGAAGATAACTCCTGCCCAAAGCTTGACTTTTATTATTTATTCTTCATCAAACAATTCAAAACATAATAAAAAAATTTTAAAAGTTCATTAAGGGAGTGTGACCCATATTATTCCATTTTACATGTGAGTCCCAAGGCACAGTGCACTTAACTAACTTGTCCAAGACATTTAATGCCAGAGCCAGGACTTCACTCAGCAGTTTAAATTTAGAGGCTCCATTTTAAACCATGTATGTCATAAAGATGTAAAGATTAATTTAGTTAATATATGTAAAGCGATTGGAACAACTCACACTCTAAATATTGTGTATTAATCTTTATCGTTTTAATCACCCAAGGCTACACATTTTGTGTTAGGTTCTGGATTCCAACCCCAAATTCATTCTCTTAACTATTATGAAACATGGGCTATAAAAGGAAAACGTGGGCGGGCACCTAATTCCAGGAAATCAAAGATAGCGAGAGAGTATGTCAGATATCAACAAGCCCTTCTGAGGCACGAGTCGAAAACTAAGCCCTGAAACACAAGTAGCAGGGGAAGAAGGAAGTGTAAATGTGAGTTTAGAAACAAAGACGCTGACAAAACAACACATATAAAATTCATGATGGCTGGGCCTCACAATCGGATGTGTAGTGCCAGAGAGTGAGGCTAGAAACTTCACACCTAACTTCACGCTGCGAATGGTTTTGCATTTAATGGGCAATACTATTCGAAGATATACCGGCAATTGGCTACTGGTGTCAGAAGAAAATTGCAGGCACGAATTAATCTGAAGAGTCAGGAAATTACCAAACGGACGAAAAAGCACTTGGTTGTTTCTCGTCTTGACGAATCTCGCCGTCACCTAAAAATATTAGCATTAAAAAGGATATGCTGGGGGGGCGGGGAATCCAAACAAAACAGGCCACTCAAACTGTCTGGCTTCCGGCGTCCTACGTTGCCAGGGTAACCGGAAGCGCGCTCTGTTGCTCCGCCCAGCAAACCATAGAGAACCAGAAGAAGGTTGAGCAGAAAGGCCCGAGGGGGAAGCCACCGCTGGTGTGGAGTGGTTTTCGCTAAAATGACGACTTTAGTGTTGGATAACGGAGCCTACAACGCTAAAATCGGGTACAGCCATGAAAATGTCTCGTAAGTGTTCGATTTCAACAAGGGGCGAGAACCTGTTTTTCTATGCCACGTTTTCTCTCCGGACATCCGTGAACTGCATACGCGCTCACCGGGCCCTAACCCCACCCCGAGAGAAGCTCTCCCTGGCTGGGGCCGGGATGGTAGTTGATGCTTTCAAATGGAATTGACTTTGATTTAGTTTGGGCTGTGCGCTCAGGAATTGGGGTGTGTGTTTCGTTTTGTAACACAAACTAGCCAAGGAAAGTAGGCTTTTTAATGATGCCTTTTTCAGGAAAGGACAAAAAGTTCATAAACCTTCAGACGTGGGCAACATTGTATTTCCTGGGGATACCACAATAAGTTTCATTGGCTCTTCAAAGGGTCCGATGAGCGATGAGCCACAAAATCAAAAAGGTTATAGAGAGACTTGCAGGCTTAAGCCTAAGTACTGGCCTGGTTGACACAGTCAACTAAACAAATATTGTACTAAAATGCATTCGTAAGATACTTACTTGTAAAATTTAAATAACTATTTTTTTCAGAGTTGAGGAGCAAACTTAGGGTCTTACATGTGCTAGGTGGGTGCTTTATTACTGAGCTACAACCCAGCCCTCATTTCTTTTTCAGTGGATGACTTTTTTTTTTTTAATCGGTACCGGTTATCAAACTCATGACTGCGCACTTGCAAGGTAGGCGCTTATGCCGCTGAGCTAAATCCCTAGCCTCCTATTTCTTTTTAAAAAGGGAACTCAAACTGGAATTCAGTTTGAAACATTTTGACAGTGTATCATTGCTAAGTCTTTTTTTTTTTTTTTTTTTTTTTTTTTTTTTTTTTTTTTTTTTTTTTTTTTTTGTCTTTTTGAGACAGAGTTTCACAATACAGTTCAGGTTGGCCTTGAACTCATTTCCTAGCCCAGCCTGGCCTCGAATTTGCAGTAATCCTCTTGCCTCAGCCTCCCAAGTGCTGGGATTACAGGTGGGCGCCACCATGCCCGCCTGGCATTAGTTGATAAAGTTTGACAGCAATTTTGTTAAGGTATCAGCTAGAGGTATTTGATAAGTACAAGGATCTTCTTTATTATTTATAGACATTGTGTACAGTTAACAAAAAATAGAAAGCAAGCAAATACTAGGAAATTGGCTAAATGCATTATAATACAACTGTGATATTAATAGCGCAGCTTCTTTATCTCATTTGTGGTGCTAAGGATTGAACCCAGGACTTTGCTCTTTAGTAAGGGCTCTACTGCACCAGGAGCTTCCTTGATATCTCATGATCTCCACCGCTTGGGGCTGCTCTGTCTCTTAGTTTAAGAAACAAGGTTTCACTGTGTTGTCCAGGCTGACCTAATCTGCAGGTTCAGGGAACTTTCCTGTGACAGTTTCTGAGCATCTGAGGTTATAAAAATATGTCACCACAGAGCGTCTATTCAGCTTCTTAAAATTATATTCTTTTCAGTTAATTTCACACACACCCGTGGAGAAACACAAAGCATGCCTATTATTTCATAAGGAAAGACATCTTTTAAAATTATATTCTTAAAGAAAAACACGTAGGGGAAATGCTTGTAGTAAGAGAAATAAGGAAACACAGAACATTTGTAGAGTGTTCTCCCAGTATTGTGTGTGTGCATACACATACACACCTGTGTGTGTAATAATAGCCCTGATTTGTCTTTCTTTACTGAGGAAGTTCATGATGAGCTACAATATTTAAAAGTAGTTCCTATTTCTATATCCTTTGTTATTGTTAAAAAAAAAAAACAGTGGCAAAGTTCATTTGAAAAAGTGAAGAATGAGGAGAACCTGGGTCTGCAAATCAGCTTTAGCTGAGTAAAACAGAAAAAAACAAGATAAAAGTATGCCCCCAGGAAGCAGGGTGGTATATTGTGAGGAAAGCCAGGACAGCTGGCATCTTTTTGACTGAAAATCTTTTGCTTTATGGAAACTTAATTTTAGGTCAGAGTTTTGAATTGTGAATCTGTAACCTGAATGACATTACAAATTTCCACATTGGCTGACGATATAGCTCAGTGGCATAGGGCCTGCCTAGGGGGCCTGAGGTCCTGAGCTTGATTCTTGGTTCTAAAAACAAACAAAAAAGAATTTCCACATTACAACCAGGACCTTTATCAAAACCTGGCTCTCTGTGCAGTAACAGACTTGATCCCCACATCGAAGGGTCTCTTGAAGATTATTTGAGAAAGATAAAATGTCCAGTATAGAATAAGTTAAATATTAGAATCTTAAAAGCAAAAAAATTGTTTTTAATTATTTCAAGACAGAATGAGAAACACTGGTTTTGGGTGTCCTTGTCTTTTGGCCCTGAAGGTGATGGTTAAGTGAAGATATTTTGAAGAAGTAAATATTTCAGGTATAATTGTGTTCTTTATTCTAGGGTTATTCCTAATTGTCAGTTCAGGTCAAAAACAGCACGTCTTAAAACATTTACTGCTAACCAGATAGATGAAATAAAAGACCCTTCAGGACTCTTTTACATCCTTCCTTTTCAAAAGGTAATCCAATCATGTGTCATTTCTATCATTAGAAACCTAGATTTAAATGTGATTTTTAATTATATGTACAAGACTGTGTATTTGTATGAAAATATTTTTGGATTTCTGAGAGAAGTTGACTTAAATTTTAACCAAGATCTACTTAAAACCAAAAATTGAAATTAAATTGCCTTGGTAAAAATAAAAGGCCATTATTTAGCTGTTTGTGAGTACTGAATTTTACTTATATTAAATGTATGTAGGTGGTATTGTACACATTAAGACAAAAGAATAGAAAATGCTTTATATAGTGTGTCTTTCACATTTTGGTTATTGTTAATTTGTAATTTTTTTGAACTTCTTTAAGGACAAAAATAACAAGGTAATTAGTTTGAAATTCACAAAGCATTAGACTAAAAATTATACATAGACATAAAGAACATTAGATATAAACTGTTAGACATAAAGAACTAGAAAGATGTAGAATTAATATTAATCTGATTTTTAAGAATTGTTCAAATATTCTTGATAATTAAGTTTATTAAAGTTTTTTTTAGGGCTACCTGGTAAATTGGGATGTTCAGCGACAAGTGTGGGATTACCTTTTTGGAAAAGAAATGTATCAGGTAACAGCGTAGAGTATATGTTGAAATCCTATTTCTGTGTCTAATTCAAGCTAAAAATTAGAACTTATATTTTAAGATTTATAAATTTAGCAATGTGTTTTCAGTAGTCTTTTAACTTTGCGTATCTTTGACTTTCTAAATATTTAATAAATGTAAATGAATAGTATTTCCATGTTAAATAATTAGAGATAGTCCATATGAAACTTTATATTAAAATTTAACCTCAGATCCCCCCCCCCGGGGGGCATTTGAACCCAGGGCCTTACACATGCTGCAGGTAGAGCAGGTGTGCTCTACCACTGAGTTTATTTTTGTTTTTTCAAGACAGGGTCTCACTAAGTAGTGCAGACTGGCCTTGATCTTGCTTATGTGGCCCAGGCTGACTTCCAGCTCAGGCAATTCTCCTGCCTCAGCCTCTTGAGTGCCAGGATTACAGATGTGCACCACCACACCTTTCAAGGCCTGATAATTTTGGCTTTGAACAGAACATCCAGCACAAAAGGAGTTTCACCTGCTTTGTCAGTTGCCCCTACTATATCTCTGTGGTGACATAAGACTTTCCTCTATGAGGCTGGAAATGCCTCTGTCAGTTAACTCAGTCACCCTGCCCTTGGACGGCTGCCTGACTGCGTAAGCTGACTTACAAGCACAGACCAGAAACAGAGCCAGGCACGGTGGTGCACAGCTGTGTCCTGGTACTCAGAACGCTGAGGCAGCGGATCCCTAAGGTTCAGGGCCAGCCTCAACTGTGTAGCAAGACTGTCAAAAGCCGGGCGTGGTGGCACATGCCTGTAATCCCAACACTCAGGGGCTGAGGCAGGAGGGTCATTGTGAGTTCAAAGCCAGCCTGGGCTACAAAGTGAGCTCAAGGCCAGCCTGAACCATATAGTGAAACCCTACCTAAAAACAGACCATGTCAAAGAAACAAGCAGAAGGAAGGAAGCAAGCAGGTGACTATTGTCTGGGGCCAAGAAAGAACCTATGTATGGTCAAGGGAATGTACCACCTTAAGAGACCACTTGACCCTTGACCAGTGTTGGTAGCACCACCACCTAGGTGGAGAACAAGCAGGCTCAGCTGGGTAGTGTTGCGTAGGATATGAGTTCTGTAGCACTCCTTGTCTTCCAGCCAGCTCTGTGTTAAGGTGGGGAGCGGCTCCCGTACCAGCAAGGGAAGGTTAAATAAAGTGGGAAGCTAGTTCCCCAGCCGACCTGCGCCGCCAGCGTCTTCACCGAAGTGTGGGTAGAAGATGGGAGCTGTGGTTAAGCTGCTGGAAGCTGCCAAGACCACTTTGCAAAGACGCATGATGAGAACCACCATCACTGGGGAGGTCCTGTGCTGGTCCTGCCTCTGTGGCTTTTACTGCCATGCGGGACAAGGCAAGAGATGAGGCGCCCACCACTACATTTGGTTAAGCATATACTGTTGAGTTTTCTGTATATAAAATTCTCCAAAATAGCCTATCTGGAAGCTTCTTGCCATTTTTCTATTAAAAATAAAATAATAATGGCTCCACCTAAATCATTTGGTACTTTTGCATGAGTATCTTCAAGTTGGCATTTGCATTTTACTAATGCTGCCAGGATTGTGTAATAGTTTAGTGCACAGATTTTGTTTGTTGGTGGGTGTTTTGTTTTGTGTGTGTGTGAAGGATACAGACAGAATGCAGAGGGCCCTGCACTGTATCTTCCAGTCCTTTTGTCTTTTTCTTCTGAAGACATAGTCTTGCTCAGTTGTCCAGGCTACCGTTAAACTTTTGCACCCTCCTACCTCAACTGCCCAATAGCTGTGCATCTCTGTGCCCAGCAGCACATAGATTCTGTATTTAGACTCCCTGGGTTCAAATCCTAGTTTGCCCCTAAGCAGCTTATTCAACTGTCCTGTGCCTCAGTTTGCTTATCGATTAAATGGGGATATAATTATTAGGATTATTGTGAAGATTAAATAGTTTTGTATAAATCTGTATAAAACCAGTGTTGATGATGGTCACTACAAAATATGAAATTTTGGGGGATTTTTTTCCATAGGTTGATTTTTTAGATACTAATATTATTATCACAGAACCATATTTTAACTTCACTTCAATTCAAGAATCAATGAATGAAATCCTATTTGAAGAATACCAGTTCCAAGCAGTATTAAGAGTAAATGGTAAGTTAATG
>PVJX010028115.1:0-24216 GCA_004027295.1 Dolichotis patagonum
AAATCATTCAGACAACAGAGAAGTAAAATTGCAGAAAATAAGACTAAAATAACTAAATTGTCAAACAGTGTTGAGAGAGCTAGGAAATGCCTGCGAAAGAGGATTTAGAGGGGAAACTTAAGGCTGAGGATAATGCAAACCATTGTTCAGTTGAAGGATTTTCCAAAGCAAGTCTGTTCGCTGGTAATAAAATGTTAAGCCTTTCCAGCAAATGTTACTTCTTCCTCATTTCTAATATTCTAGCTATGTTTGTTTGAGATAAAGCAAACCTTATGTCTTTGAGCGGTTTGGTCCTATTTCATTTTGATAAAAGAACAGACTTCTGAGATGGACTTAGTCTAAGCCAGAGTTTAATAGCTTTTAATTTGTCATTTGGGATATATTCAAAATTAGGAGCCAAATAAACACAGCTTTGCAAGATTTAAAGCTAATAATCTTCAAGACATTTTTAGGCAGTTACTAAGGGAATTTGTGACTTTGATTTTATGGAGGTTCATAGTGCAGCTCTAGCAAACAAAATGTATCACATGTACACTAAATTGATTGGGAAGAAACAAGTATAGTTTATAAAAAGTGACTTAAAATTTACCTGAGATTATAAAGAGGAATATTAAATGAATTATTACCTTAGACTATAACCCACTTCCCTTCTTCAAGCCTCCACTGTGCCCTAAAAAATTCTTAAATACCTCCTACTTTCCTCTAAAAATATAAAACACAAAAACATGAACAGTAATACATTTACCATAATGGCTGATAGAAATGCGAGTATATTTATTAAATTAAATATTCCATTTATTCTTATTTTTATCCCTAGATCCCACATCTTCTCCTTCTCCACATTTAAAGCCTATGGGAAGATTTTCTAAGGTCCAGGGAAATGGTAGCCTCAGTATAATGTAATCTCAGTGTTTAGAAGGCTTCCTTGGGCAGAGGAGACAGGTCAGCTTTGCAATGATAGAAAACAAAAGGGCTTTTCTACTTTTGAATTCCTAAGAATAAGGACAATGTTCATTTCTTAGCATATAAAGAAGCATGAGAAAAAGGGAGAGGAGGAATGGATTTCCAGGGACAGAGAATTCAAAAAGAAGCCAGTTACTAGAAGGCATTGCTTAATGATTGCCTCTAGGAGCTTCACCTGGCGAGCAGCAGAAGCAGTCATGCTTTCCTGGGAGCCATACCGCCTTCCAGGAGGCTGACTGGGGCACTTCTGCTCCTGAGCGCAGATCCCAGACACTCAGGGTCTGCAGAGCAGATGAAGAGGGGAGACACTTGAGTCCGGCCTCCTTCTGTGAGAGTGGTGGCTCCGCAGCTGGGAGTTTCCCCTGGCTTTTGTTCCTGTCCTCTGCTGGCTCCTCTTTGCTGGTAACTCTCCTTGCCTCGCGCAGATTCAACAGCAAATCAAGACTAGGGGTTTAACTGGTCCAGGTGAGGTGGCACTCCCAGAGGACCTTGGTGAGCACTGATAGTGCGGGAGTGAGAGGGCCAAGGCTGCTGCATGGACCTCGGAAGCTGACCGTTTCCCAGCCCCTCCCAGAAGCCCGCAGTGCCTCTCACAGACAGTGAGCTGTCGCATTGCTGGTCTAAGCTGCAGCCTGTGGAACCCAGTGTACAGACAGCAAATACTTTTTGAATAAACACATAGATCAGTGTGACATGCCTTTGAAGTACTGCAGGCTAGGATTTAATGGCTAGGCTACCTATGAGGTATACCACCTTGGACAATTTAATAACTTTCCTGCCTGAAACTCAGTTTCCACATCTGTAAAATTAGGATATTAATTCTGCTCGGATTGTTGTGAGCATTATATGAAAGTGTCTGTGGAAAGTATCAAGCATGATGTCCTGTTTTTCTTCTATTTTCTCCCAGCTATGCTGAACTTTTTCCTAGTTACATCTTTGTTTCTTTTGCTTTTTAATTAATTTGCCAAGCATGATCACAAGTACAAATTTCTCTGTGAATATTTGCTTTCCTGCTTTTTCTCTCTCTCCTCACCTAATTGGGTATAAACGCAATCTTTTTTGAACCAAGTGCTACTTTATTTGCTTTATTCAAAGTCAGCATGGCTGTGTTTTATTCCATGACTATTTGGAGTATGAGTTGCATATTTCTTATTGAAATATCTGTATATGGAAGAATACATAAGGGAAGATGATGAACAATTACTTGTTTTTATGAGAAACATTCAATTAGGAGAACTGTCCTGTTCAGTTGACGATTTCTACGTCCTAGATAAGTCATTTTGCTGTCTGGGATACACTAGCATAGGATGAATTTACAAGTATTCCACTTGAAGCATATCGTTTGCTTCTGCTGCTCACCTGGAGGTTATGTCAACAGTCATTTTAAGTGTATATCATTTGGCAGGTCAGAAGAAACAGGATTCTCTATGCAAACTCTTACTCAAACATACAAATTAGAAGAGAAGCTCTAGTTACTGGTCCAGTGGATGACTCAAGCTAATTCTCCTCTTTTTTGTCCAGTGTGCTTTTAGGTAGTATTCTAATGGCTTCCCTGATGAAACTTTCTCCTAGTTAGAAAGAAGTCTTTTAACTCAAAAGTCTTTCGACTCCTTATTAATTGTTTAGTCCAGTGCCTGTGGTTGTTTCATAGGCAGGAGATCAGATCCAGAGAAATGACTTAAGTCACAAAGCTAGTATACAGCAAACCGTTGGATAGTTTTCAGTTCTCTCTCTTCCCAATGCTACCAATATTATTTGTATTTTTATCTGTTTTATCAGCTCTCTCACTGGTTGTGTTTTAAGCTGCATCCATATGATGGTTGCAGACAAATGGCTGAGGACTAGAATGTTCATATAATCCCAATTTATCACTAGACAGGTCTTACTTAATTCTTATGTCTTATTTGTTCAGGCTGCAGTAGCAAAATTTCATAGATACAGTGACTTTGACAAGAAATGTTCAATTTTTCATCAGTCTGGAGGTTGAAAGCCCAAGACTAGCATGGCAGTGTGGTCAGGATACGGGGAGGGTCCTTTCTTTGTTTTGTAGTTAACTAACTGCTCGTGTGTCCTCAGATGTCTGGGGGTTGAAAGAATAGGGAAACTCTCCAGTGTTTCTTTTATAATGGTGCTGATTTCATCATCACACTTTCAACTCAACAACAGAATTACTTTTAAAATATCCCATCTCTAAATATCCTGAATTATATTACAGGATAGGAACTTGAATTGAGAGCCCAATAGAAAAATAATGGTTACTTGAAAATAGTTAATAATGATTACTTGAGTAGGTTTACTTTTCTTAATATAATATTTTGGTCACAGGAATAATAGATACTACATTTCCATCATCAAAGTGTATGAAAAAGCATTTGAAGAGATAATATTTTGTACAGAGTCCTTATTATATAGTATGTTCACTTCAAAGGTGAACATACTATACATACTTTATTACTCCATAATGAAACAGAAACTTAAGGACTATAGAGTATATAAGTTGCAAATAAGATATTTTATATATTTTAAAAAATATTGCATAATTTGAAGTCATTACTCCTGCGGCATGGAGAGTTATATCACTTTTCAATGACTTTAGTTTCTAAGTAATCAATTAGTAATTCCATTATAGAGAGATGAAATTGTGTGTTTAGCTCAAAAATATGTATGACTATTGTCATCCTCTATTGTAATCAACTCTTGATAATGATTTCCACATAATTGAGAGTAGAAGTTAGAACACCGTTATGCTGGGGAATCCTGAAAAGTTCAGTTTTGAGGACCTGAGACATTCAGGTTTACTCCTTATTTCTCTCTCTAATGGTGTACAGAAATTGATACACTTGTATAAACTCTTACTGTCAGTAGTTACACTATTCACCTATCTGAACTCACTAAACTGTCTATTGCTGTAAATAACAGACAAGTTTGAGTCAAGTTTATGAAAATTGAGTCTTTCTATGAGGCAGAAAACTGCAAATTTCAGAGGTATTTGGAAAACTTTGAAAACTACTTAATGATATTGAGAAATGAATGAGGCTTTTTGCAAAGTGATAGTTATTGTTTTCAAAAGTTTTTTAATATATATGTATAATTGATAAATAATATGATATGTGTAACTTGCTTCAAAATAACCTGGGAATGAGGAGTATGTGAAAATATCTGTGAAAGAAGGTTTTTTTCTAAGTGGTAATTATTGAAGAAAGATGTTCATTACAATCTTTCTCTTTACTTTTGCTAGTACTTCACATTTTTGTAATAAAAATTCAAATATTAAAACAGGTAAAATAATTACTTTCATTTTCTTGAAAAAGAGATGTCTGTAGTGGTTGGTCATGCTTTACTAGTTAATATGAGAGAATCACAAATTAAAAGTTAAAATAAAATCAGAAAATTCAAGTGTGAATACAAAAATAAGGTTTGAGAGAGTGGAAAGCAAAAGAATTAATAACTAAGCACATATACATACAAATTCAAGATACATCAATATTATTATTTGATAGGAAAGTATATAAAATTCAATTTAATAAGAATGCATGTGGACTCTATATTCCATTCTCAGTGTTAAATGGTAGAGAAAATAAAGATGATTAGGCACTCTCTAAAGTTTGATAACAGATTTTACATGTTACAATACAGTTTAGAATAAAATGCTCTGGGAATCCAAGTCAAAGAACAATTAATTTTGCAGAAGTTGAGAACAGGAATGTGTGAAGATAATAACTGAATTAGATTTTGAATGAGGAAAAGTCTACTATGTAGAAAATTATTTTGCTTTTAGATATATTTATCAAAGAATATTTATGTGGTATCTTTAAAACAAAAGTTCCCAAGGAAACACTTTTCCCCTTTCTCGGTGGCGGTCTCCAAGGAAGCACTGCTGACTGGAGCCTCAGATTATCTGTTCATTTATTTATCCAACCAGAATGATTACCTTGGGAACACTGGTAGATAAAAAGAGAAGGACCTTTCACATAAACAAAATTGCCAGCAGCTCAGAGAGTGAACTGTTAATGGCACTAGAGAGGATAGCAGTGTATGGCTAGAGACAAAGCTTAGAGGTAAACTGCAGCCAGGATGTGTCCTATGTTCTAGAGTAGGGAGTCCAATTTTCTAAATTAATCAATTGATTAATTAGCAGTACTAGAAAGGAAGCACTGAGCTACATCTCCAATCCTTTTTTATTATTTCATTTTGAGATCAGGGCTTGCTAAAGTGCCCAGTTGTCTTCACACTCATGACCCTCCTTCCACAGTATACTGAATGTCTGGAACTGGCCATCTAATTCAGGTTCTGAATTTTGCTATATAGCAAAATGATAGACACTTGAAGTTTTTAAGCAACTGATTGACCTAGATATTTTCCCATTTTATTAAGAAACTCTAACAGCACCTTAAGTGGTTGGTTAGAAAGAGAGAAATTTAAAAGGGAGAATAATTAGCAAGTTATTTTAATAGTACAAGCAAAAAGTGATGAAATTAGTCTTTGATAGTAAAGATGGAAGAAAGACTTTGTAGTTAATGTGGGTAAAACGTAGTTATCACATGGATGCTAGCAGAGTGGTAAAAATAAAAGCAAATGTGGTACCTACGGTAATGGAGTGGGTAGGGCATGATCAGATCCATCTTTGGTTTTGAGTTTCCAGAAATGAGTGAAGCAGCCAGATATCATTGCGCAAACCAAGACCACTGTCTCATGAAGTCGAAGAATGAAATCACAAACAGGAAGGAGGTTAAAGAGAAAGTATTTATTGGAAATAAAAGAACAAAAATGTTCCAAGTAGTGAGCAATGTTCCCAGGAAGTGAGGTGCTGTGGTGAATTGTTTGTCTTGGCCTTTTATGGATAAGCAAAGTGCAGAACTTGTTCAGTTATCCAGTGATCACTTATCATAGGCTGCTCACAGGTTTAGAACAACCAGTTGGAATTTAGGCCTTGTAGTATGGCATTTAAAGAAAATTAGTCACTCACCTGTTACTAGCATTTCTAAGTTCCTTGAAACTCAGCAGGAAGTAGGGACAAGATGTGAACTAACTTAGTGTATTCTGCCTAAGAAATTTCTTTGGTGGGAATTAGTATTCTTATTTTAACTTTTTATCCTTTGTCTTGCATTTGATTTCACATTTCTAAGCTTAACTGGCTGCATGGTTTGAATCAGCTCTGACCCAGGTGTGTGTGCTGTTTTTGTAACCGAATGACTGTATCCTAGGCCCTGCTCACTTACAAGTTAAATAGCTAACCTGCATTTTACACAGTATCAGATATTCATAGTTTTAAAAAATGTTCTTGAATATGAGGTTGTTTAAATAAAGTGCCATAGCTTACTTGAGGGAAGATTGGAGGGTGTATTGGAATTTATGACTGCCATAGCTTTTCAGAGTCCTTTCTACTACAGACCCAGTCTTGTCTTCAAATGGTGTTTCCTAGATCTAAGAACCACACTGAGAAGTGGAATTCATGGCAAGACTGTGCGTTTCCACTGGTATATCTATTTAGGTCTTCTGTTTGTTCCTTCTTAATCTTTTTTTATAATCTAATATTTAATGAAAAAATACTTTCATTGGCTTCAGATCTAGCTTGCCCTTAGAAACTCTACGTTGCATTAGCTGACTGCAGAGTGCCCTGAAGCTCAGACAATCTTGCTTTTTATCCTGACCTTGTTTCCTACCGCACTTTACTTCAGAAAAATGCTGCGTTCCTACCTGTGCTGCCCTGGGAGTCTATCATTTTGATTTCCCCTAGCAGGCACAGTTCTGTAACAGCAACTTCTGCTATCTGTACAGAGTACAGTGGAAAACTGCTAGGAGAGTCTCAATGACATGCTTGCTTTTTTCCCATGCACTCCTTATTACCTTAGTAAATAGAGTGTCATTTACATCTTCTCAAAGAACACAGTCAGCTAATGGGTCTTCTGATCTTGATAGCTGATTCATTCTGGTGCATCCTTTCTGTGTCCTTTGATCTCTTCCTCCACAACTTGTCATAGCAGTTCTGGCATATTTTGTGATATAGTATGGGCCATAGGTTTTCCAGCTTCTGAGTCATTCTCAGAGCATATCAGAATTGGCCTGCAAGGTTTTGCCAGCTGGTGAAATTTTGTTCCATGAAAGAATATCACTAAAATAGACAAGACTCCTTTATCCAGTTTACCTTCATTATTGTTGCAGCATCCTTAGGATCAGTTCCTGGGCCTACTCTCACATTTCCTATTGATAAACAATAGAGGACCATCAAGTCATTTAACATGTAATTAGCCTCCTTCTTTAGCAGGTCCAGCTTTTCTGGGTTGGACCCTATTGCTACCTGACCCTATGTATTGATCTGATGGCCAGCAAGGGAAGAAACGACAAAATCTACGAAGGACAGGTATCAGCTGTGAGCAATCTGTCCTCACTGAGCCCTCTGTAGTCTTCCACAAGGTGGGAGGGAAGAGGCTGCTGTCTTTAACAAGAGCAATGATCAGCTTTTGCCAGATAAGACACTTCAGGGAATCTAGCTGTGCAAATTTCTCAAGCATGCTTTCCCAGATAACTATTATCCAAGTCTCAGAGGTCCAGTAGATTCTTTTTAAATTATTTTATTTTACTTTATTTTGTCTTGCTTTATTTTATTTTATTTTATTTTATTTTATTTTATTTTATTTTATTAGTGCATGTTTGTGGCTCACATAGATTACAGTCTGTCTTGGTTACTTTTCTCTCATTGCTGAAACAAAATATCTGAGCCCAAAGTGAAAGAAGGAAAGGTTTATTTAGCTTACAGTTTTTTAGAGGTTTCAGGTGTACTGCTTCCAAGGCAGGGTGGTATGACTGAGGGGTAGTCATTCATTGTGGCTGTGACATAGTCCAAAAGTGGCAAGAGTAAAAGGAAAAAAAAAGCACACCTCCCTTATATTGTATGCCAGTTACCTGCCCCTTGGTGGGCACAGCACTCATATCACCAACCCCAGCACTAGACAACAAACCCAGCACAAATGCTAGATTCATATGCCTTCAAAAGGCCAACACCCCATGATCACATGAGGCTTTGGGGGACATCTAAACACAAGCCATAACATTCCAACCCCTAACCCCTGAAAGACTCATGCACATCCTTTATGCAAAAGACACTTAACAGTCTCAGCATTGTTGAAAAGTCCAAGTCCCAAGTATCCCCCAAGCTCTAAGGCAAACTCTTAGCGTAAGTCCCTTTACAAATGAAAAGTCAAACACTTCCAATGTTTAATGGCAGAAGATCAATCTTGTTATTCCAAAAGGTAGAGGGATACAAGGCATTGGGACCAAAGGAATCCCAAAATTCAGCAGGGCAAAAATTAAGTCATGTAGTTCCTTGTGGAATATTTGAAGCAATCTGTGATAAATTGTGAGCTCCTAAAGGCTTGTGTAACTCCACCCCCACAGCACTTCTGGCAGTTGTAGCTCCTACAGCTTCTGTCTAAGGCTGGCTTTGCTCCTTCCTTCCATATTCCTGGCTTTTCCAAACTTCTAGGTTCTCCATTGCACCTTTGGTTTCACATGCATGACTTCACACACTGCTGTCTTAGGAGCACACTGCCTGGTCACCCAGGCCTTCTAAAATCAAATTGGATGCCTTTTTAACCTCAGAACTCTTTCATTCTGTATGTGTCTAAAACCAGAACCATATGTATGATGCCATCATCTGCTACCAGTTGGAATAGTAGCCAGGCTTTCTTCTCTCTTGACTGTAGGGGCTAAGTACCTGGACCTCTGGGCACTCTGAAACTGATTGGTAGAACAAATTCTCGATACTACCACCATTCTGGAACCCAGTGTGGTTGATGCCATTTTGGAACTTGGTGTGGTTTTGCTACCTCCATTCTCAAAAATAGTGAAGCTGCAAAGCATGGAGACTTGGTGCTGCTTGTGATGCTCTAAGGCCATCTTTTATGTTCTCCTCTTCCTTCTCACCAAAAGATCTCAGCTCTGTCACTGAAGTCCACAGCCTTACTGGATCTTTATTCCTAGCCAGACTCACAATATTTTAAATCATTTGGCTGGGCTCTTTGCTCTTTATTCCCAACATAAATCTGGCTAAAAGCCCCCAGCACCAGCCACACCACTGCCTCAATATTTGACTGCCTTGAAATTTCTTTTGCCAGATTAATTAGTCTGACACACTTAATTTCAGTCTCAGGCAAAGTCTGTGGACAGGAGCAAAACACTGACGAACTTTCTGCCAAGCCATAACACACATCATCTGTAGTCCAACAACCAATGCAGTCTTCCCAACAGAAAGCTCCTAAGACTGGTCTTTACTGGTTTTCTGGTCTTCTGAACTCTGACCAGAATCTCCCATACAGAACAGCCTAAGACATTCTAGCATTACTGCTTCAAGCTATGTCTCTGAACCTGTCCAAACTCTTTACAGAAACCATTCCCAAAGGCTCTTGAACCACACAGTCTATGTAGTCACAGTGATGGCCCCTTTACTGGTACCAAATCTATCTTGGTTACTTTTGTCTCATTGCTGAGACAAAATACCTGATGCCCAAAATGAATGAAGGAAAAGTTTATTTAGCTTACAGTTTTTTTTTTGTAAATTTCAGAGTATAATCAACTGGTTCTAAGGCAGTGTGGTATAGCTGAAGGTTAGTTGTTCACTGCTGTTGTGGTCGATTCCAAAAGCAGCAGGAGCAAGAGGGCAAAAAAGGGGAAAAGCACACTTCCTTCCCTCCTTTATATTATATGCTGGCTACCTAGCCCCTGGGTGGGTGCAGCACTCACGCTGCCAATCTTAGCATGGACAACAAACCAATCACAAATGCTAGATTCAGCCACCCTCAAAAGGCCAAAAGGCATGAGGCTTTGGGGGGACATCTAAGCACAAACCATAACAGTCATCTTGGGGAGTGGTTGTAGGTATACACCATGGCTTCTTTCTTTTTAAACTCCCTTCCCCTTTCCTTTCCCCGTACCTCTTCCTTCAGTTTTCCAACCCCATTTTCATTCTTGCTGACATTATTACTCTTATCTCATGTTTACATTAAGTGAGGTTATTAGGTTCCCATACATGGCACTTTTTTATTCTACTTGTTTCCCCTTCCTCTCCTCTTCATAGCTTGCACTTTTCCCTGGATAACTTCCCTACTGGGAGATTTTCTGGAGAGTGCTAAGAGAAGGAGGAAGAGGGAAGTGTGTAACAGGGCATGGCTTGATATTTTGGAGAGTTTTGGATTGTGAATAACAATTCAAATCTAGAGGCAAAAGTACCAGACTTTAGTGGTCATTTGCCTTAGAGTAAGAAAAAGAAGGCTCTCATTTAATTATATTTTCTCCCTATTTTCTAGAAGAAGCATCTGTGAGCTATTAGAGACCAACATATATTAGCAATTTAGAGATGGATACACTAGTGTGGCAAAGTGAGCCTGGAGGCAGTATAACATAGTCCATTTAAACTTATTTGTGGCTCCATTTTTCCTGTTTTTATTCTTTTCATTGCCCAAAAGATTTCATCTTTTTAAGTGCTCTGTTCCAACTCATTTGTTCAGTAAATAGATAAAGAACATTTATATAAAATAGTATTCAAAGCAGTGGGGATGCATTTCTATAGATACAGTTCATGTCTTCATATAGTGTGCCTTTTAGAAGCTAGTGAAGCTAGAAAGCAAATAAAGCAATTCAAGGCAGTTGTAAGTAGCAGTGAGAAATGAATACATTGTGATGGCAATTATAAGATTAGGGTTAGGATAACTATAAGGTGACAAAGAGAGTGCCATCTTAGATTGAGCTAATAAACCAATCTTTCCTAAATCTACTTATCAGAAAAATGGGAATTTACAAATAAAGAATAGAGTAACAGAATGTGTAGCAGACCTCTTGGGGAGTATGATATATTTATATTTCAACATATTGAAATTCTTTAAAGATGAATGTTTGAGTGGGTGTTTAATTTGATACTTATCAGGTAGCAGGAAACATGGGAGTATGCATACCACAGGAAAAAATCTTGATTTTCTTATACTGAAGTAAATAGAAGCTACTGGCACTTACGAATGTATTCAGGGAAAGTTTTTTTTTTTGTAAGTGAGTACATATATGTGTGTAAGATTGTATATGTATGTTCATGTAATATATATATATCTATATATATATAGATATATATATATAGAACAATGCATTGTACTTTTTATATAGTATATCCAATACATAATTTTATTTAAATACAAGTATGTATGTTTTATTTTTTCTTTTTGAGATATAATATTCCATTGTGGAATTACTTGACCTATTTCCATTAAAAGATATATACATTGTTTCTAACACTTCACTAAAGTAGAGTTTTGTCGTGAATCTTCTTGAACACATAAACTTGTTTACAACCATTAGTATATTTGTGAAACTTATTTCTACATAAAAAATTGTGGGATCCAGTTTTAAATTTCCATGGATTTCCCCAAAATTCCTCTGCTATTTTGTATCAATATATATCAATGATGGGGAACCTTTTAGAACTTTCAGTGATAGTGAGCAGCCTGATGAAGTGCTGGGGTGCTGAGGTGCTGGGGTGTTGAGGTGCTGAAATGCTGAGGTGTAGATTTGCCACTACTGACATATCTACTACCACTGATAGGATCTGAGAATGTCCTATCACTTAACCAAAGAGTGTTATCAGATCTTTTGTAAATTAATGATCAGACAAATTGAATATATGATGTCATCTTAGTTTTAATTTTTCTTATGATAAGTTTGAATACATTTTTATAGATTTAAAAACTACTTGTATTTCAGAAGGGACAGTATTTTTGAGAAATGTAAAGAAGGTAAAATCACACTACCAAAAGGCATCTGTGGAGTTAATGGTAGAATCAGATCTGGATCCTATTTTTCCAAAATCATAAACCAGTAACAGTGGCATTTTGGCAAGGCAGCTCAAAATCACCCTCTCTGTGGTTAACTGTGACTGCTCTAGACTCCTCTTGTGTGCTCTGTTAGCTTTCTAAATATCCCTTGCCTTCGTTACTTTTCTCTCATTCCTGGGGCAAAATATTCAACTCCCAAAATTAAGGGAGGTGGGTTTATTTAGCTCACAAGTTTTGGAAGTTTCAGTCTGTAATCAGCTGGCTGCAAGGCAGGGTGGCCTGGTGGTGGGGCAACACTTCAAGGCAGCAGCCAGAGCAATAAAGGCCAGAACAAAAGCAGGGAAGAACAAGCCTCTTTTCCTCCCTTATAGTATATGCAGGCTGTTCCCCAGCCAGGGTGAGTGTAGTGCTCACAAAATCCCGTGCCGTGCCTTTCTCTTGCACAAGATGAAGATATTTACAAAGGAAGGATCCTGGCTCCCTACTGAGTCTCTTAGTTAAACTTCTCAAGTTGACACAATGTATCAACCATAATATCTCTGTGCAAGTCTTCACCAGAATATGTGTGCATTTTAATGAATGATTTGAAATATAATGTAATAAACACTCATAACAAAAAGTCTAAACAGTATAGGAGTGGAGTGTCAAACGTAAATAGTCAATTTGCATTTTTGGGTTTTAAACCCATCTTTCTGTTGTTTGTTTGTTTGTTTGTTTGTTTGTGATAGGGTCTCACTATGAAGTTCAGGTTCCCTTGAACTCACTATACAGACTAGGTTGGCTTCATACTAGCCACTATCTCCCTTCCTCTATCTCCCCAGGGCTGGGCTTAAAAGTTTGTACCACAAAGTCTACTTACTGCAATGAAATTCTGTAGCTACTGATTCGTACAAATTCTCAAACTTATATTACCATATTTCTTGCTTGCACTAAGAAAAATATTCACATATATAAATAAAACAATATTGTGATCAAATAATAGATACATTAGGTAATTTATTTTTTCAACATAACATATTAAAATATTTTCTCTCAATCAATACATACAAATGAATCTTACTCTCACAAGATCATAGAGAAGTCTATTGAACAGGTATGATTTTATATATTAAAAAATTCCTCTAAACTATTCCTTTTTTTAAGTATAAATAATGTCACGAACCATTATACATACATCCTGAAGTACTTGCACTTTTATTTTTGTTGGAGAGATTCCCAGACCAGGATTTTGGGGTCAAAGTTTATGTGACTTTATAGTTTAATAAATATTTCCAAATTACTTTTTCTAAAAATTTATGACATTACCAACATGATGTGAGAAAAAATATTTGTGCAAATCTTTATCATTACTGAATACTATCAATCTTTAAAGATTTTGTTTTTCAACAAAAGTTAAACATTTGGTACTTCCTTTTTTATGATTTGCATCTTTTTGTGACTACTATTGAAATCTGAATTTCTGATGTGAGAAATATCTCTTGGTGATTACTGTCTATTTTTTGTAGTGGGTCATTTATTGATGTCAGCATTTTTTGCATATTCGATATTTTTTATGTTTTATACATATCTACTTCCCTCTTTTATTTAACTTGGACTTTGTTGATGGGGTTCATAGCTATACAGTTTTCTCTCATAGATTAAATAGGTCCACATTTTTCTTTCTGGCTCATAATATCTACTGTTACTTTAGAAGACCTCTCTATGTACAAAATTATAAAATATCATCCTGGATTTAATCTAAATTTTATGAGTTTTCTTTTTACATTTAATTCTTTGGTATACTCATAGTGAAAAATTTTATATAGCATATTAATGTTAGACTGTATTTTCGCAGCTAATGATGTGTTTTACATAAAATAATTCTTACAGTCTAAGATTGGAGAAACTGAGCCTGTGTGAAGCAAAATGACTTGCTCCAGAATACCCACATTTGTTGTTTATGTGCTTCCATTTTTCTTCCCTCCTCTAAAATTTAAGTTGAAGTAAAGTGCTATGACTTGAGCGTATCCTCCAGCCCGAGTAGCCATTATAACAATATTAGATTAGACATGAGACCACTGCCTCATAAATTGGTTAATAAGAGTATCACCACTGTGGGCTCCTCATAAAAGGACTAGCTGGACCCCTCTGTCTCCTGCGTAGCCTCTGTTTGCCCTTCTCCCATGGGAATGATGCAGCAAGAAGGCTGTTGAGACATGCCAGGCCCTCAGTCTTGGACTATCCTGGTTCCAGAACCAGGAACTGGGAAATTTCTGCTCATTACAAGTGATCCACTCTATGGTATTCTTTGAGGGCAGCACAAAATGAACTAAGGCAGAAACAAAGATTTTCCTGTAGTGTTCACTTCTTTACTTTTGACACTTGATGTTTGGAATGAAGATGAACAAATACATTCTTCTGATTATTAGACATGACTGTGACCTTTTCTCTAACAAAGTTAAGCAAATTGGTTGTGCTAAGTTGTTATACTATTCACAGAGGGTTTCCTGCTGTGGGATGTCCAAGTAAATTCAGAATGTGAATGTTTTGGAACAGGATCCAGTGTTACTGCTGCTGGAAGAATGTACTGATTTTCCCAGCAAGGAAAAAGAGGTACTAAAATATACAGAAAAAAGTAAGAAATAAACCCAAGCATGATCAAACGGTATTGGTGAAGTGGAAGCAGCACCAAGTCATCTGAATTAAGCTCATACACATGCACACACCCAAGTAGAACAACAGTTTAATATCTCTGAAGAAGAGTCTAGTATGAACATAGAACTGGCATTTTGTTCTGGTTCCATTGTCAGCAATCTCTCATCTTCAGTGGATCTGAATTTTCCCATTTCTAAAAGGGGGCAACTTATGATATCTATTATTGATTACTTACTGTGTAGGAAGGTTTTAGCCACTCTAAATCAAAATTTCTGTATACATTATATGCAAGACAACCCCACAACAGACGTACTCATCTGTATTTTAGTGAGAAAACTGTGTCTTTGGTTAACTACGCTCTCCCAGATCATTTAACTAGCTATTAGCAAATTGAGACTTGTCTCTTAGGTTTGCCTGGCTCTCTAAGGCTGACGATATTTCTGTGCTGTTCATGAAGCTGGCAATAAATCAGATGAATTGGAGAGTTATTACCTATCTGTAGATGAACCAGAGTCCTTTTGCATTTATCAATCTCTTTAGACTCTTATACACAGTTCTTACATAGTAAACATTTCATGACTGGAATGTCCCCACATGTGATTGTTTTTTAGGATTCTTTGTTTTGGTCTTACTATTGAGACATTGGAAGCTAAAGAAAACAATGGTTTCTTAGCCAGTTCTTTCCAAATAGTAATATTTCTCCTGTCCTTTTCTTGATGTGGACAGGGAAACAGCCTTAGATGACTGAAAAGGTCACAAGTCTCAATCTAGTGCAATCAAATGCAGCAATCATAGTCTCGGACTGAACCTACAAATGCCTTCAGCAGAGACTACTAATATTTTTGGTGTGTAGGAAGGAAGGGTGAAAATCCAAAACTCATGAACTGTTAGTATGTAGATACTGGCATGTAATGTGGTAGCCTTTAAGATCATGAATCTGAAAAGCTTGGAACTTTCACCTCCCTCCACCAGCACTTGACTCCCTCTTGCGATGGGAGGGACTGTCACTGTGCTGCTTGTGAATCGCGCAAGCCTGGGGCACAATCTAGTGGAAAACTCCACGCAGCTGTGTGAGCCATCCTCCAACTTCGCCGCCAAGTGCTGTGATTTAAAACTGCGGCTGAAGGATCATCAGTCATACGCCCCAGTGGACACACTGAAACAAATTAACACACCGAATTTCTTCAGATGAGACCTGCAGCTCTGGAGTTCTTAGATGTGCTGCTGAGGCATCAGTGTCACATCCTGCTCCACTGAACTCAGCTAAATCCAAGATTAGCTGCTTGTTTTGATTTTGAGTGATTAAATTAAAAGAAAAATACCCAGGAGTCTGTCTGGCAGTTTATCATTGTTCTGAATATATGACAGGAGACAGTCTCTCCACTTGTGCAGGTATATATTTACCTGAAATAGGTTTATTTATTGGAGAAATGTAGGCCGGTAATGACCTCTGCCCTAAATTCTCTCAAACATCTCTACATTTTTGTTCACACTGACGGTCCTGAAGTCCACAGTTGAAAAATTAATGTCACTCCAAAGAACCACAGTGAAAATGTTCATATTTCTATGATACAATTTAGATTTTTAATTTTGTGCTTAATATGACATCTTAATTTCACTTATTATTCTTTCTATTGGAAGTTATTGGTCTGATTAGCAAACACACAACAATCTGATTTTCTAGAATGGACAACAAAATTTGCCACAGTTTTCCTCTCATCGAAATTGATCTTTTTCTGTCAAACTACTTTCTCTCTAATATAGTGAATTTATAATCCCATCATCACCACCACCAAAGGACTATTGTTTTTTTGTTAACACTCTGAGGCAAGGAGCATTGGTGAAGGGCTTGGGAAACCTCCCCAAGTGTCACGCAATGCGGGCAGAGTCCCAGTCAGCAGAGCAGCGAGGTGCCCAGTTTCCCAGTCTCCCGAGAGAAGCTCCCTGCTTGTGTGCTGGATGCGGCCTGCCCTCGCTGTGCTGTGTTCCGGCCAGGTGTTGGGGTCAGGGTCTCTGGTAGCGCAGGTCCTTTAAACAGATCCCAAGCTGGTAGCCTGCTGGGCAGGGGAGCTGCATGAAGTACCCTCAGCAGCTGGGGGTAGGTTGGCCAGCCCTATGCTGCAGGGTATTGCCAGGGATCAGGAAAGGGTCACTAGGATCACCGAGGTCATTCCTTTCTCCCCATGCTGATGTTTCTCATTTAGCAAGAGAGGTAAAAAATTAGTTCCTATCTAGAGAAAATAGAGAGAGTAGAGCTAAAGAAAATAACTGCAATTTATTAGAATGCATTTTGAGGTACTTAATTCTTCCCTATTAACCGTATTTCTTTCCCTATTTCATGTCATGAGTGATTTTCTCTAAATTTAACATTTAAACAATCAAATAGGTTTCTTTTAAGAGTATGTAAATTTATTGTTTGAATATAGAAGAATAACACACAAAGAGCATATTCTTTCAATACCCTTGAGTAACTCCTGTTAACGTGAGTGGGGGTAGTTGTGGATGCAGAACAAGGAATGAATAAAAGATACTTGAAAATCCTTTGATCATTCATACAACCCTGATTTGTGTGTGATGAAATTTGCTCTTATTCTTCTCTCTGAGTTAAGAAAATGTGCATCAGTGTTCATTTCTTTAAAGGGCAAAATTGCATATTTCCTGCATTTAAAAAATTAATCAGAAATGCCTCTAAAAGTATGTGCTATTCCAGGTCAAGTTTTGTGGTGTAGGAAGAATGGAATACTGATGGTATTTTCATTGCTGTGGTTGAGGTCATGAGTTTTTCAAAATCTGTGCAACTTTAAAATTGACAATGCATCATCATAATCCTTTTTTCATGGAGGAAACACCCACTTAAAATAGTTCTCTTTTTTTTCTGTGAATTCCTGGAGGCAGGCAATTTTCGCAATCAAGTTGCATAGAAATCCTTCATTCATAGAGGATAACATCTGAGTTGGATCAATGAAAATTTCCCGACCTCGGCTTTTCTAAGCGGCAGGCAGTGACATTGAAACTGCCCATTTCCTTTCTTTGCAAAACGCACCTGCACAGTGTGTATGTACAAACACTCCCTCATATGCATGCACGCCTTATTGTACTGCGAAGGCTGGTAGTAACGGCCTGGAATCCTTCAGGGGTGAGGCCACCTCTGCTCATCTAGCAGTCTAATCTTGATGCCTACAAGTAGGCCTGGCATAGGGGTAAGCTTTTATTAATGTACGGACTATGCAATTCTTAACGGTATTTTGGAATCCTCCAAGGCAGTGATGGTGAATCTTCTAAGCTCTGAATGATAGAAATAGCCAGCCAGAGGTTCTCCACCACTGCTGTAGGCTCTGCAGAGAAGCTTGCTGGCCTTCCTGTAAGCTCACCTCAGTTTGTATTTCAGTATCAAAATGTTGGTATCATTCAATGCCTGATTTCCTGGGAATATTCTGACATAGCTCAAATGAGTGAGTGTTTGCCATATAGATTTTATGCTTTTTAATTTCTTATTTATTAATAGAGATAGTGTGAAAAGTGAATGACAAGTATTGTTGTTTTGACAGAGTACTAAGAATATTTAAAAGGAGAAAATGAACTAGAGTGGAAAACATTTTAATTTACAGATAATACTTTGCAGTTTATTTTGAAAATGACTCTGAAAGAATTAATTTCATGTAGAATGAAAACAGAGATCATTTGCTATGTAGCTATCAGTTAAGGAGCAGGCAAGTGTAGATCTCTCTAGTTACCCAGTTTCTACAGAGTATTGCCTTTCTTGATCTCCTTTTCCACTGGGAAACATATAAGAGAAATTCTACTTACAGCAGAAAAGGTTGGAGCATGCACTGACTGGAGAAATTAAGGATTGGGGAATGTGAGATGCGAGTATTTTAAATTCTATCAGTTCTAACATTCAGCTATTCTTGTCTCTGCTTTAGAAATATACTTTATGAGAGCTTGAAATTTTATGATCACAAAAGTTTTCTTAAGTACTTGCACAAAACTTTTTTTCTGATTTGAAGGAAAGTATATAGACTTACTGTTATAAAAGGATATAGGAAAACAGTAACTAAGAAGAAACACATTAAATGTGCCTTGTATTTTATATGTCTCAATATTTTTTAAAAAGCAGACACAAGTTAATATGGAAAATATCCGATTTAATTCCCTTTTTATTGCCATAAATATAAGGAACCATAATATAGGTAGGAGATTAGCTGAATATTTTCTATAAATTACTACATATAGGATTAGAAATGTACCCTATAAGATGATAAGGGATAAAAGAAATTTACAATTCCTTTGTGACTATTTTAATGCACAATTTTCTAAAAAATAAAAAAGAATTTCTAAAAAATAAGTGTTAGATAACATAATTATTTTAAATACAGATTTTAAAGATCTGTGTAACTTGGAAATGGAGATGTTTCTTGGCCTCTGGTTGATGTGGACCCTCGATTCATTGATAATGGAATTAAAGGAACAAAAGCTAATTGGTAAGAGAAATTTTAAGGGACTTTAGTTTGAAGAGCTGCCAAACATTAAGCTAGCCTTTCAACAAACAAAAGTAAGAAAACACAAGAAAAGGGTTGAGAGCTCAAGGGGACCCAATCTAAAGTGGATCAAGCCGGTCCATTCATGGAAGAACCAGGCCAAGTTTTATAGATTTGCTGAGGTGAACCAGAGTCTGCTTGGTGGGTAGCTCAGTTCTGCTTTGGCTCCCGGTAAGTCCTTTTTTCTTGAAGAACAACTCAGTTGCCACAAAATGATAGTTTTGCTAGGGCCAGTTTCAATCCTGGGAGGCTTTGCTGGAGTCCAAGGTGACCTTCATTTTAAATGATGACTGGAGACTTCCAGGTACAGCTGAGCATGTCTATAATTCCTCATCTTGGAGGGGAATGCACTTTGTAAATCAGGGTTAATCAACCTTATTTTGCCTCCTTTTAGGTAGACTTCCCCTAGATGATTAATATATCCACATGCACAGCTGAGCAGGGATTTAACTCAAAGTTTTAAGGTAACAAAGGTTGTAAACAGAAGGTCAAGCTTTGTCTGCTTCTACTTATATGTTGGGTATTGTAGGATCAAGTAAAGAGCAGTTGGTTTTTAGAAAAAACCTCTTTTAAATCCATGATATGCAGAAGAGAACACAAATCGTGTTTTTAATAAATAATACACTAAGGGCCCCAGAGTTTGTCCTGTCTTGATAGTGATCTCTATTTCATTGCTTGTCATTTTTATGCAAACTAAACTGACACTTGACAGGAAATCAGATGTGTGGTCATATAAATCTTTGGTCACTGGACTGCACTGAAAACAGCAACAGTTTTTTACAGTAGGTTTTAATGTTTTGTCTTAAATTGAAAACTTAAAGTTGTGGAAGTCTTCAGATGATGAGCATGTTGGGTTCTGAGAGATGATAAATCTACATTTTCAAGTCCATCTCTTCCTATGAATAGCGACTAAGGTGAACTTCAACCTGTAGACCTCCATGCATTATATGCAACACTGAATAATTTTTGAGCATCTGTTCTGTATCTGCTAAAGCAGTGGTTACCAGGGTGTTGTGTAAATATCTCAAGGGAACATAAACTCTGGCCTGAGAGGGGCCCAACTGACCAAAGAACAATTTAGGCAAGTCTAACTTGGTGAGTTAACTCACTCATTAAAGGTTACTTACAGACAGTGGGTCACTTGTGGGCTGTAGCATTACTGAACTCAAATCCCCACTCCATGCTAGGCTACTGGTTTCATAGGAGACTGAAGACTCCTGCAGTGGGTTCCAATCTCCTGCCATGGGTTATGGTGTACAGTGACAGACAAACCAGGGGTGCAAGCAGGAGTCTGGGATGACAAGTTGTTCTCTAGGAACAAAAGGCCAGGAGCTACCCAGAATTTTGGTATTTATTCATTTACATCTGAGTCAAGGACAATACGTGAAGGGAAGTGCATGTTTCAGTGAACAATAATGATGACTGTGGTGGGCTAGCAAGATGAAAGCCTTCTTGCAAGGACAAGGACAAGACAGGGGACAGTGAAGAAAGTAGTTTCCCCAAGTGTCTTCGATAGGTCTTATCTTGCCCTGTGAGTGCCACAGCAGTCACTAGCCCTAGGACTGTCAACTGTGGCTAGAAGAGAATGAGTTTCCATAGTCCATTATGACCTGAAGATGGAACAAGAACAGCCTGGGGCATCCTTTGGACTCAATTTATACTTCATGGTTCCCCACATTAGCACATTAATTAAAGCTGCAGAAGCTGGGTTAAAAGCAAGAACAGTTCTTGGGGAAAGTTACGTGTATTCAGCCTTCATTTCATCTTTAGCAAGAACCTCCACTGGCCTTAGCAGGCAGTGTCTAACCACAGTTATGGATGACTTGGGTATGGCAAAACCCTCTCAGTGCCTGGTGGTGGTGATGGGGTTGAGGTCCACTGAACAGCTACATGGAGTGTGTGTAGGGGGAGGTGACAAGGGAGCACCATAAATGGAGTTACTTTGGCTAAGGTTTGTTGGATAATTCTCATGAAACGGTACATAAGTTTTCTATGGCTGAGACACAATAACACCTACAATTTAAAGAAGTGAGGGTTTGATTTAGTGCACTTTCCAAGAGATTCAGTGTATGGCTAACAGGCTCCAAGGCAGAGAGATGCCATGACCAAACAGCGTGGTGGAGCAGAGCTGATTAGTTCATGGCAGTTAGGACGTACAGTAGGGGAACAGCACCAGAAAGGAATCGCTGAGGAGCCATAGAGAGCATCCAACACTACACTTCTAGGACCCAGCCATCACACTAAGGAATGTATATGATTGATCTGCTCTGTATTTCTTAATCCAATGAAGCTGACATATTAGGATTAATGGTCACAAAGGGGACACAGTAATAAAAGTAGAGAAGAAACATAACTATAATATGTTAGGAAAGAAGGACTATAAAATGTATGGAAGGATATAAAGAATAGCAGAGGCTATAATTTTGTACTGAAAAGTCAGGAAAGATTTCCTTAGGAGGTAAACTTGGACCAAAATATGAGAGTGGTAGTTAAGTGAGGATATGAACCATCTGCACCTCTGGGGATTGGTGTTCCAGAAACATTTCCATGATTGCAAACAACCAGAGGTGTGGGTTTGTTTGACGTATTGAGACAAGAAGATCAGTTGGGTCAGAAAGCATGCAGGAAAGCAGTGGGCTGCACAATGAGATCAGAGGTAAACCAGGGCCCATGGCGTAAAGGGTACTGTACATGAGGTGAAGGTTTCGGATCCTCTTCTAAGTACACAGACCATTCTGGCTGTCAAGGGTCAACACAGCCAGAGAAATGCAAGAGTAGAAACACAGGCCTTGTGTGGGAAGATAACACAGATCCCAGATATGGATGCTACAGTATTGGACAGGTGGTTTAATATTGAAGTTGGTAAAATGTAGTTGAATTTGATGAATTTGGTGTGGGTTTGAGTGAGATTGGAGAAACTCTGAGAGTTTCTATGCTAAGAGCCTATGGTTATCCACATTTAAAATTTTAGAATTCTTATTCCCAGTAAGTATGTTTTATTATTTATAAAATAGAACAGTTTTTATGCTTTGAAAATGCATTGGGTAGATGATGGGAAATAGGGAGATAGATTGTTTGCAAATGGGAAGGGAACCAAGAGATGGAGGGAAGGAGAGGGATGCCATAGAGAAGGGAATGAAAAAGAGAACTGAGATGCATGATGCATATATGCTAATCCCCGGGAGGACAGTAAACATTATATACTAGAAGCATGTACTAATATAAAAATCTAAAAAAAATGCATTAGGATTGGCATGTTTCCCCTAGGTGATCTCTGCTGTTCCTTCATCCTTGCCACGCAGCTTCCTCTTCAGAAGCTTAGCTCAGTCCTGCCCTTGATTTAACATGAAGGCACATACAGCCTTGCAGATCTCTGTCTCCTAGATATACTTTTTTTTTTAAAGAGAATAAAACAAAAGAGGGCAGAAGAGCAGATCAGAACAGGACAACATAAGCAACACAGTACTTTACATTAAAACAACTAGACATTAACAATAGCTATCACGATATCTCTTTCTCTGCTATAGTTGAGCATAGTTTCAAATACAATAATATCAAACATAACAAAATAGTATAAAACCATTCAAAGAGTGAAAGAATTACAGGGCTTTCTGAACCAAATAACAGAGAATGATCAATGGGTACTATAATATCTCATTTTTGATAAAAAATTTTGTTTATACTATCACACATATTCAAATCCCAATAAGATACAATGTGATAGATAGAACCAATGGTAGTAGAAGAATAGAAGTTTGGTAGGACTTCTAAGAAGGATGATATTAAATCAGCAATAGCTGTCATAATGTTTTGTTTTCTTCAAAACAGCTGTTCATACCACCATGCATGATACAGTGAAACAAAACAGAATAAAACCATTCCAACTGATGAATGAAAACATCGAAAGGCTTCTAAGCAATGAAATGGGGAATCATGATTACCATGAAATCTTATATGCTCTTATCAACTCTCATACTAGGGAGACTATATGGTATTTACACATGTGAGTCTGGTTTATTTAGCTTATGAGTATGGCCTCAAGTCTTGTCCATTTATTTATTAATATCTCAATGTGATCATTATTTATAACTGAGTAGTTCTCCATTGTATAAAAATGCCACAACTTTCTTATCCATTCCTCAGTTGATGGGCACTTAGGTTTTTTCCAAGATCTGACTATTACAAATTGTGCTGCTATAAATATGGGTGCACATATATCCTGTGGTATGATGTTTTCAGTTCTTCTGGGAATATGCCTAGAAGTGGGATAGCTCGGTCAAATAGGACCTCCAGACCCAGTTTTTGAGGAATCTCCAGACTGACCTCCACAGTGGCTGCACCAGTCTACACTCACACCAACAGTGCAGAAGGGTTCCTTTTTCCCCACAGCCTCTCCACCACTTGTTGTTGCTAGTTTTTTCTATTCTGGCCATTCTTTCTGGGGTGAGATGGAATCTCAGTGTGGTTTTAATTTGCATTTCTCTCATGACTAATGATGATGAACATTTTTTCATTTATTTATCTGCCATTCATATTTCTTCATCTGAGAACTGTGTATTCATTTCAGATGCCCATTTTTGGAATGGGTCTTTGAATTTTGAGGGTCTGAGTTTTTAAAATTCTTTATAAGTTCTAGACAGAAGTCCTTTGTCTGAGGGACAATCCATTAAGATTTTTTCCCAATTCGTGGGTTTTCTTTTCACTCTGCTGGAAATCTCTTTCGACATGCAGAAACCTTTTAGTAAGATGTGGTCCCAGTTATTGATTCTGGGAAGTATTTCCCATGCAGTTTGATTCTTGTTCAGGAATTCTCTACCTACCCCTATATCTTTGAGGTTTTTATATACTTTGTCTTCCAACAGATTTAGTGTTGGAACAGTTTTAATATTTAGATCTTTGATCCATTTAGATTTTAGTTTAGTACATGGTGATAGGCATGGGTCTAGTTTTAGTTTTCTGCATATGGATAGCCAATTTTTCCAGCACCATTTGTTAAAGAGACTGTCATTCTTCCAGCAAACACATTTGGCCCCTTTATCAAAGATAAGATGGTTGAATGGGTTTGTGGTTGTGGTTGTATCTTCCAATCTATTCCATTGATTTTCAGGTCTGTTTTTATTCCATTACCATGCTGATTTTATTACTGTAGCTTTGCAGTATAATTTCAAATCAGGGATTGTGATGCCTCCTGCCTTGCCTTTGCTGCTTAGAATTGCCTTTGCTATTCTAGGTCTCTTCTGGTTCCAGATGAATTTTAGGAGTGATTT
>PVJX010028116.1:0-24190 GCA_004027295.1 Dolichotis patagonum
TGCCTTTTGGTCTTTCCTTTTGTCATTTTTCTATATTTCCTTACTTTGAGCGGTGTTCCAAAGCTTTCTTTGCATGTGTGGCAAATTACCTCTTACACCCTCAGTTCCTGGAGGGGCAGTGGCTCCCCCACAGGCTCTTGGCCTCCTCACAGGGTCCTAACTCTCCTCTGTGGGCTCCTGGCTCTCTAATTTGTAAGGCCAATGCTCGGTGTGGTCAGCCTGGAGCCTATGGAATCTCAGGCATGCCAGGCCACCGTGCTTTGTCCCAGGCAGGTCTCCAGGCGGTTCCCTGTGAGTGAAGGGTGGGCCTACAGGTCCCAAAGAGTCTGGCCAAAATGCTGGTTTCTGCAAGGTTCCCAGTCCCAAACAGACCTGGCCAAGATGCCAGTCTCCACAATATCCCCAATCCAAACAGCCCGGGCCACTCTGCGTGTCCAAGAGGTTCAGGTCCCATACAAACAGGCCAAGATGCTGGTCTCTGTGAGACTTCCTGGGGGTGAAGGGCAGGGCTACAGGCCCAAACAGACCTGGCCCAGATGCCAGTCTCTGGGCAGTTCCCTGTGGATGAAGGGCAGGCCTACCAGTCCCAAACAGTCGCACCGAGATGCAGGTCTGAGCAGACTTTCAATCCGTAAACAAGGATTTCATTGAAAACTACTAAGTACTTCTTGTCATGAGGCAAATGTTAGAAAACAAAATGCCTATGTCCATGTACACCCAACATTGTAGGATTAGAAACAAAGAAGTTCCCTGGAAATTCGGTGCCTGGTATCTTGGAAGAGATAACAATCAAGTGGAGAAACAATGCTTCATTTTTTTCAACTTCTCTAAATTACTTTTCTGTATTTCATATGTTCTGTGAACCCCCTGCTGGTACATGGCATCTCTGCCAGGCATTTTGGGTCTGGGCTCAACATGAAAACAGCTCTGTGTGTTTCTCATGGGAGACAGATTTCAGTTGTGGGAAACCTTGCTGTTGGCTGTATCTCTGTAGCTGGAGATGCAGTCTCTCAGGGAGAGACTGGTTTTACTTCCTGACAGCCTCATCACCTATTTCTCCTCTCCACTCAAGCATCTTCCCTGAGGTTTGGCAGATCAAGGGACAGCAGTAATCACTGGTGGTGTGGAGAATCCAGGGACAGAGCAGGTGAGAGATAGCATCTGTGAGGATGTCACTAGGTCTCCTCCACAGTGCTGTAGCTGCATCAGGGACATCAGACCTGTGGAAAAGTGTCATTAGTAGCTATCAGTCACCTGCTTTCACCACCTCAACCTGGGGCCATTGGGCCTCACTGATATTCAATTCAGCAAGCTCTAACCAAGCATGGGAAAAGCCAAAGCAGCATTGTTCTAAAGAACAGAGCTCTGCCTTCTCCATTGCAGATGTGACATAGGACTATGAGCTCCCACAGCTCAAGATGGTGATCTGAACCCAGAACTTGAATAACAATTTGTGAATGTGTATTCTTTGATATGAGGGGAAAGAGTAAGAGTTGCTCTTATACTTTACCTGTCCAAGGGCCAATTTTCTTAAATTGAAGTTGTGTTTAACAATAGAGCACATGTTCCAAATAAAGTGTTGAAAGGTTGTTAAAGTGAAGTCTCATCTTGATGAGACCAGAGGTACTTGTCACTCAGCCCCTTTCAGTCCATAGCCCCAGCCCACTTCTCAGCATCTTTGCTGAGTCTGGTCCTTGCATCCTCTGTACTGATGTCAACACAGCTCCTGCCCTGTCTTTGCTCTCTTCTCTACACTCTGGCCCCCAGGTCCACAGAGATCATCTTCTATTGTCACTTTGCAGTTGTCATGTAAAGCCCAGGTGGCCTCCTTCACTATCATATCCTGTAATCTATGACACTGCTGTTCTGAATAGAAGACAAGCTGGATAGAATGATGCCTGCCCTGAGTTTCACCAAGAAAGATAATCACAGGCATTTTGGAAAACAAAGAAACTAATCTTTTTAAATGTTCCATTGCACAGATGCCACTTCTGCATCCAAATCTATAATTTGAAATAAATTTCAATTTTACTTCTTCTACACATGATCTCCTGAATTTAAACTTCTTTTTTCAACATAGATTGAAGTTTCTGGAAGCTCATTCAGAACTCATACAGTATGTGCAGTGATAATAATGCCCCTAAAACCTGAACTTGGCACTTAGCAATAAGATCATAGCTTCACTCTTCTTCTTTAATTTAAGGCAAGGAATTTGTCTCCACATTACTGAGAAATCACTGATCTTGTTTTTAAGGGAAGTAATTTTGATTTTCTGGGTGAGGCTTGTGAGAACTGTGGTAAGGCATCATGAAAACATTCTTTCTAAAAGGAAATTTATTGACTGTGAATCATTGTTTGATATTTCACTGGGAAAACTAAAGTAGTAATAAATACCAACTGATTTGAGGATGTGTTTTCTGTTTACATTGAGATAACTTATTAATCAAAACACAGGAAGTCATTCTACTCTGTCTCATGCAGGTCTCCTTAAGAACATGGCATAGTTTTTCCTGAACAACATCTGGGGCACTGGACCCATCATGGTGCAATTCGTGTTCAGAATGAAGTGAAGAAAATAGATGAGGGTTCATTAATTCTCTATCTGGTATTGGAGACTTTGGTAACATCATGCTTTGTTGTGCATTGAGATCACATGGGAATTGTCACAGAAATGGACTTGGACTGACAGAGACTATCCCTGCCCTGGTCTGCCAAGAGGGCTGGGGTTCATCTCTGCTGAGGCAGGGATTTGTTCATTACAGTGGAGGAAGGATGGTGAAATCCCACACTGCTGTCTCAGGTTGAAATTCTGAGTTGTTCAATGCCATAATCCCTTGGAACTCAGAGTGTGGGATGTCTAAAGGAGTCACAGGGCTGCTCACTTCCCTGCTCCTGATTTACTCTTCTTGCATTCTTCATGGATTTCTCCTGAGAACTTGTGGAGTCCCTTTCCTACAGATTAATTCATGTTTACAGTTGAAGGATACACTAATTGTGCTGCTCCATAAGGGAAGGTGTGAGATCCATTTGCAGGGAATGGCCTGGAGGAGGGCCCATCTTAGTCTCACATTGTGGTGGGGTCATTCACCACCTGTGTTCCAGTGTGCAGGGAGGACGGAGCCTCACAGTAGACCTTCTACAAGGAAAAGCCAGCACTGAGTCCTCATTCCTCTGCACAGCTTCAGAGTTCTGGCTCTGCTGTGATCCTTGCTGAAGTCAAGGTTCTTCAAGAGCAAGACCAGCACAGATGTTACCCCATCGACAGCTGAGCCATGGGCCCAAGGCTGCCCTTCTTCCCTGATTCCCTCCACGTGTTCTGCAATATTTCCACCACTCACCGGCTGCTGCGACATATCCACCTTTTCTCAGTGGAGCCTTGTGTGTGTCTAAGGCATGTGGGAAGCAGGGGTTGTGGATCAGCCCTGAGCTGATTTCACACCTCCACATTGTTCTATGATTCCAACCATGACACCCAGGCTGGGGAGACGCAGAATGCAGAGCAGGCATCCTTGGGCCAGAACCAGAATTATCCTTGGCTGAGACTCAGCCAGGCTGTGTCAAGCCTCTAGCATCAGAGCTCCGATTACAGTGTGCTGAGAAGGGGACAGCCGGGCATGTGGCAAGGGCTGGGGGCTCTCTAGGGATGCAGTGAGTTAAAGTAAGCACTTAGGTAAAGACAATATGAAAGGCATATTTGGAGATAAGCATTTAAATTCAATGAGAAACATAAAATACATTATTTATCAGAGACAGAGTTAGAATTCTGCCTTTAATATATGTATTGTATTAGTATATGTTTGTTATATAATATTTACATTCATTATTAATTGTTTTCATGACTACAGCAGTCTCTTTAATTTGCTGTATCCAAACTGCTCAAACTAGGACTGGCTACTTCCAAAATGATGCCTTAGAATTAATGACTGCAGCTCACATTGATGAAGAAATTATACAGAATCTTCTCACCTGTGAGGCAGCTGTCATGTGGCTTGACAAACACTGAGTCCTATGGATATGAAGTCAGTTTAACTCTGACACTGGTTTTTGCATAATATACGTTATTCCTGTTTCCTTTAGCCATTAGGAATATTGGAAGGAGTTTCTATGTCTTCTCCAGGGTTCCTTTCACAAAAATCTGGATGGATATATTGCTAATCTCCAGGGTTAGCT
Organism: Dolichotis patagonum; assembly: GCA_004027295.1. Lineage (NCBI taxonomy): Eukaryota > Metazoa > Chordata > Mammalia > Rodentia > Caviidae > Dolichotis > Dolichotis patagonum. The sequence goes on from PVJX010028116.1 coordinate 4,171, forward strand.
TCAGGCCAAACCTCAGGATCTCTGAATAGAGGCTGACAGCCTTATTATTGGATCATCTTGATATGACTTCCTTCTGCCTAAATCCTGGTGTCAACCTTCATATTTGTACTCTTACATGTATTAGAATAACCTTTGCAGTCATAAGGGTCCTTTGTGTGTGGTTCCAAAGGTCCCTCCCTGGGGAAGCCATGACGCCTTTCCTGCATCAAGCCCATAACCCTCTCCCCTGTACTCTTCCAAGTTCTGCCCATTCTAAACTATGAAATGAAGGTATGAAACTATGAAATGAAAAAGGAGAAACTTTTTCATTTCAAGGGAGACCCTGGACAAAAGTGTGATCACAGTGAGTGCACAAAGAGGAAGGAACTCGCTCCACAAAAGTTCAGGGCTCTTGGAATGAATGGGTTAAAATTAGAGCAGACCTTCCAGACAACAGTCAGCAGATTTAAAGCAAGTTATGTTCAGAAAATGTGTGCTTAGTATGGGGTGTTCACACAGCCTCCAATCAGCTTGGTTGAGTAGAAGGACCTATGTGCTATAACACAGGACCTCCTCCCTCCCTGTCCTGTTCCCAAACTCCTGAGGAAATGTTTGCTTCTCATTCTTCCTCCTCACAACCTTGAGTTCCAAATCAACAACTACAAATGGCTCAGATCCCATCTCCTTCCCTAAGGCTGGACTGAGCATAAGCCGCTGCTGTGGGATTTCTGTACTGTCAGGACTCCTGGCAATGTTTCTTGTTCTTTAAGCACCCAAGGCTACACATCATGAGCGTGGGGTGGAGAGAGGGTGGGCAGTGACAGCGCCTCTCCTGCCTTTTCCTCAACACAGCTGCACACAGAAAACTTCTCTAATGCACAATCTACAAAATATAAGGGGACAAGGCAATTTCTGGAGTCCTTTAGAGTTTGGAATAATCTTCCACGTGGAGCCAGGGCTGAGCCTGCCTAGCTGATCTCCTGTGTTGCTCCAGGGGAGGAGAAATCTGCTATGGTCTCAGATACAATGAAGAGGGATGCGAAAGTTTTAATTTCATAAACTGCAACATTTAATTCTGCACAAGGCAAAGGCTTATCACTCAGATTAGTTTAGCAGGTTCATGTTTAGATGATGAGAATGATTAGATGTTCTACAACACTAACTCACAAAGTTTACAAGTTATTTTGAGATTGATATAAGATGTGATAATCCATTAAGTGAAATTCCTATGCAATTTAATGGAAGGCATGATGTTTACTTTAACTTGGATACTTCATTGCCGCTCATGCACTGCAGGGTCGGATCAAGTGCTATGATTTAGCGTGAAAGAGAAACCCCAGAGGCCCCCAGGAAGCCTTCACTCCCTACTTCCTTCTCTGCACCTCTTCCTGGGGCCCTGCCTGGTTCTCTCTGCACCACAGCAACCCCTGCTGGCACAACCTCCCCCAGAGTGAGGTTTTTGTCTGGGCTCACACTGATGTCCCCTCAATATGTCTGCTGCACAGTAATACATGGATGTGTCCTTGGGTATCAGACTGCTCATTTGCAGATACAGCATGTTCTTGCCATTGTCCCTGGAGATGGTGAATTGGTCCTTCATGGAGTTTGCATAATAAATTTTACTACCATCGTAATAGATCATTGAGATCCACTCCAGACCCTTCCTTGGAGTCTGGAGGATCCAGCTCGTGCCATAGCTACTGAAGGTGGATCCCAAGGCCATGTAGGAGAGTCTCAGGTACCCACCAGGCTGCACCAAGCCTCCCCTGGACTCTACCAGCTGCACCTCTCCCTAGATATCTGCAAATACAGAGATATCCTGCTTAGGAAACCATCACAGAAGTCCCAATTTATCCCACTCATATCCATTGACAAGCTCAGTATCTTTTGTTTTGAATAATTCACCTTTCAAAATTGCAAACAGGAAAGCCCAGCTCAGCCCAGGCTCCATGCTGAGCAGTCTGTGCTCTGCTCTGATTGCCAGTGAACAACTGGGCACCAGGGCTGCGCTGTAATCCAGACTCGGGGTTAGACTGGGCTGGTTTTCTTCAGCAGGGGGAGGCCCTATTTGCATGGACTCCAGGTATATAGCCTGTTCTCCTAATGGATAACTTGGAGAGGGTAGTGCCCACATCAGATGTGAGTGTTGGGGATATTTCGTATCAATGATTTGATTGTACAAAATGTGAAATCTTAGTATGAGCTGATGTAATGCTTTTTATCTATTTATCCAGTTTTATTTTTTATGTGCATATAACATGTATTTTTCTAATAAACTGGTCTGCTTTGGAAGCATAAAAATGAGTAATCAGCTTATGAACATTTTCAAGTTTCTACACCTGCTCCATCTTTAAAAGACATTTGAACTGTTTCTAGTATTCAACAAAAAATATTTTGTTAATTGTGTTACAGGGTTGCTGAGTAAACATCAAACTTTATTCTGCTATAGCAAGTGCTCATGATAAAGACTACTGGGTTGTGTTTCTCATGCAAGATTAATTTTTTTAGAGAAAGAAATTCTCCTCCAGTTCCAGGATGTCAGTTGACTGACTTGAGGAAATCAATTATGATAGAATCTTTTTGTGGATTATATCTTGTTACGAGCCTCTCCAGGAATATTTTCTATAACATTTTCTAATGGTCCAATCCCTGTGATTACAAGGATCTCAGTCAATTCACACAAAGTTGGAGTCTTACTCCAATCTGAAACAGTGTTGCCCTCAGGGACTCAAGACAGAAGAGAGAGCCCTGATGTCCTAGTTCTAATATGGCAAATCTTTGGAATTCCCTGTGCTGTGGTGTTGGCTGTGGGCATCTTGCTTTTTCAGGTATGCCTGGTCATTCCATGCAAAGGTCAACTAATCAAATAGGGAAATATAGACAACAGTGACCCCAATCATGCTGAAAAAACATCTTGTAGCTGTCCCAATTTTGTTGAGAGTAATGCAAATATAACAAATCCACTTTCAATTACAAATAGATACAATGATGGAGAAAGTACATCAGAGGTTTTAAGACTGAACACTATAGACATCTAGGTTGTGAGAAATACTTGCTCAGGCACAGTCATATGATTGGAAGATGTGTGAGAACACAATGGTTTATACTAATGAGATGCCTATGGAAGAACCCCACAGTGCAGTCTACCAAAGCACTCTGAGGCATCACCCTATATGGACAAGGGTGAGGAAATGAACAGCTCTAATAACAGATGACCAATCAGATAAACAAATACAAAGGTATTGAGGCATTCAGAGAAAAGGACTTTGCATGAACAAGAACTGAGAAGTGACCTTCTAGATAACATGATCTACAGATGCCTTCAATGTTGGAAGAAAGACTTGCAGTGGACACAGGAATAATTTTCATGATTTGTGTTTCCATAGCTAGAAACTCATCAGACTGTGTAATTCATTAAGTTGAGGAAAATGGTTCCTTTGAAAGCATATTGTGCAATGAGTAAGGAAATAGATGAGAAAACAACAGCAGGATTCATGAAAATATAACTCTTTAGGATCCCAGACATAAAAGTTCCCTGAGATCTCTGTGCCTGGGCTAGTGATAGAGATGCTAGACACATGGGGAGAAAACTCTCCAGGCTGTCACCACAGGGCTGTGAAGTTGCTTCCTTACAGCAGGTGTGAAGAGCACTGGTCTTGAGTTTCCCTACAGGAAGGTTTAGGTCTGGGCTCACTATGGAATGAAATCACTGTGTGTCTTGCACATAATAGGTGGCTGTGTTCTCTACAATGACAGAGTTCAGCTGCAAGGAGAACTTGTCCTTGCCTGTGTCTCTGGAGATGGAGATGTGGCTCTGGAGGGACGGGTTGTACCTAGTGTTAACATTGTAACATATGTACCCCCATCCACTCCAGGTTCTTTCCTGGGTGTTGACAGATTCATCTCCATTTGTAACCACTGGTGATGGAGTAGTCAGAGACTGAACAGGTGAGAGACAGGTTCTGTAGGGGCTTCACCAGGCCAGGCCCTAACTCCTGCAGCTGCATCTGGGACAGGACATCTGGAGAATAAAAACCATCCTGTCAGTTCAAACATTCCAATGGACCCAAGTCCCACAAAGATGACAATCACCATGAGGACCTGTCACAAGGCAGAGGAGAAAACCCAGCAGTCTCATCTGGTAGACCACTCCGCTGCCTTCCCAAGAGACCTCAGCCCTGTCTGTGGATGGATCTATGAGCTCCCACTGCGGATGTTTCAATCTAGTGTTGGAGGCTGAATTTGCATGTGTGGTGCACACTTCATATATGAAGGAGAAGATGACATCAGGATATTTCTAGTCCATTTTTGCTGCTGAGAGCAACCTCCTAGCCTAAATTCTGGTTGGGATAGAATCTGTGATAAGTGCGAATTTGATTTAGGGGAATAATAGAAACAGAGCAATAACGGCCTCAACCTCCTGATCCCACATCAGTGTCCTCCAGCCTCTTCTCCCTACTGGTGGATCAGCCTCAGTCTCTCCTCATCCAGGCTGTGCTGCTCCCCTGCAGGACGAACATGAGTACAGGTCCCTCTGTCTTCCTGATCTTCCTTCTTCAGGCCATCCTTGCTGCTTGAGAAGTTGCTCCACTGTGATTGCTGTCAGGAGAAGTTCATTTGCCACTTGCTCTAAATCATCATGTGATCCAAGTCCCACCCAATTATATCCAGCATAAACTGTAAAAGGGTTGTATGGTCTGTGCTTATTTCACAGAGATATTTTAACTCACTGGAGAGGAGAAGAAGGATGTTCATATGAAATGACTTGTCCTCAAATGACCGAATGTAGCCGCTGGATGGATACTTCCTTTCTAGGCTTAGCTGCTCCTCTTGTTCTCTGAGGTTATTTCTAAACTCCAAATGCTTTCCTCATGCTAGCTTTCATTCATGAATGATTATGTCTTATGGAAACCTTGAACACAATGACATTGTCCCTAAAATACAAACTCAACCTGCACTTGCTAACCATTCTGTTTTTATTATTCTTTATGTTGGTTCAGGTTTTTGAAAGTTAGCACCACATTGTAGTCCAAGATCTAAGACTGAAGCTGACCTTTCTTTGCCAAGCCTGGCATGAAATCTGTTGTGATTCTCTTCCTTTATTTTTCCAAGAGCCAGAATTAGGGACTTGTGACAACAAGCATGGCTCATCATGCTTACGTTCCTTGTTTTGTTTTGGGGAAATGGGTTTCTAATCTAAGCTCATCCTAGTCTTGAACTTTTGCTTCTATCTCCTCACACTTCCATTTGCTGGCAAATTCCACGTGTCCCAGGGTCCCTGTTTAGTGGCAGCATTCACCTTAATCTAGTGATCATTAGAAATGTAATTCTAATACCTTATACTGTCTTACTATGACTGATCTTATTTGAATCTTGGTTGTTAGACTGCTACTTTATATTGACTGATTTTATTTAAATCTGTTATGATTGATAGCATCAAGTCTAAGAGTATAGGCAACTACACTGAAGATGACAAGATTCATTAAGATACCCACTCTGGTTTGATTATTACTTGCTTTTGAAGTCTTATAATGTCTCCAATGCTTTGTTTTATTAATGTTGTTATATACTGCTGAGACATCATGGTAACCATTGTAGATCACCTTGTATTGTGATTATATATGACTTTTTTGCTTCATGCTTTTCTAGGAATTGTTTTGTTTTATCTTGCTTTGTTTTGTTTTTACCTCTAATACGGAAAAGGTAGATATACATTTAGAGACTCATGCATGTGTAGAGCTTATAAACAGTTTACAAGAACCAACTATATAACACATGTTGAAATTAACAACTACTTTGATGAAAAAGAGACACTACAGTACCCAGTGCTGATTCCATAATGTCATGATGTGTAATCCAGCAAAATTATCACTCTTTGTTCAAAGTGATATTAGCTTGTTTTGTTTTGTTTAAGTTCAACACACACGAAGGTATGGACAGCTGTTTTTAGGAGAATGAGAGCCACTATGACAGCCATTCTCAGCTTCCCTATTGTCTGGTCTTGAATACCTGAAACGCCCTCCTTGTCCTGCTCAGATCAACTCCATACTATATTGTTTCATGTGAATTCCCTGTATGTGACAATATGGACAACTATTTGGAAGAAAACAAGAGTCAATATGATAGAGAGTGAATATCTCCAATTGTCTAGTTTTGGAATTTATGTCCCTTACATTGCTTTCTTTTGATCCACTTTGTTCTGTTTTGTTGTGTTTAATTTTACCCTTTTGATATAATTGAATGTATATTTGAGTGGGTAAGATGGATGACCATATTGCTGGGGTTTTTGTCAGATCGTGGAAGAGAACCATTAACAGACTCACTGTTTGAATGTCTACTTTACATGTTTTAACTTTATAATTTGAACAACTATTTACAAGAAGTCAGTATGTAATTTGCCAAGTAATAATCTCTTAGGTTTTTTTGTTGTTGTTCTTTTCCTTTTTTCCTTGGAATTCTGTATTGTTGCTACCCTTTATTCTGTTTTGTGTTGTTTTGTTTTTCTTTCTTCTCTTTAAATAAAAAAAGGAGAAAAAAAGAAATTTAGTTCTAGACCCTGGTGACATTGCTCTGTTTTTATATTTATGTTCCATATTTCTATTCCACCTTCAACAGTTTTAGGATTCACACAAACCTGACAAAGATAATCTTCAGGGATAGAGAGGTGTGGTCTATTTAATGAATTCCTCACCAACAAGACTAACAGAACTCATCCAATCTAGGAAACTTGAAGAATAGACATTCACTCTTTAGATGCACAAACATTCAAAACAAAACAAACTTCTCGGGTCTGCCTTATTTCAGCAAATGTTTATGGAATTTTTGATGTTTCCTTCCAGAATAATGTGAAGAGTACTTACACTGTCATTGTCATATACATTTCAGAGCACAAGATGAATTATTGGTGAGGCAGCTTCAATCCCTGCACTTGTGTGTAAGAATCACCTAGAACATGTGCTGTGTTGTCAGGGGAAATGTCTAATAACTTCAGCTTGAGAACTATACAATGGGTGATGGACCTTTCTCTCTCTCCTTGAGAGCACCAGTGTCCATGCCCCACTCAGGCAGATGTTTGTCCGCGGTCTTCAGAGTAGGGATATGTTTGGGACTGCCAACCTGGGCCATTCTCTCTAGTGTAAAACTCCGTAATGTGTTCACCTCCTCAGGTCCTCTTTGGGCAAGACAGGGCACCCTGTATGAGACCAGTGTCGCTAACACATATGTCTGCCCCTAGTTTGTGCTCCAACTGCGGCCCTTTGTTTTCTATGGTTTTGCCTTAAAACCATATATTAGTGCTTTTGTTGCTCATCAACCTGTGTTTCCATTTCAGTACTCGGCCTGCATAGGCTGCTCCTCATAGCATGGAGGAGGATGCATGGTCCAGGGAGTGACTCTCTAGGAAACAGTTTCTCTATTTCCTCTTTGACAGACATGGTCACACTCTGCTCTGCTCATCTTTATATACACTTGTTTATATTTTTGACAGATCTCTATAACACAGGAGTTTATTACTGTCTCCTCTATTCATTAGTAGAAAGCTATTAAATGTCACTGTGTGCACAAACCAGAGCCCTGCAGAATAATACACTTCCACAGGAGTACACTCGAGGTGCTCTGGGCAGAGCTGTGTCGTCACAGTTAAACATGCTGGGTACTTCAGGTCTGTGCCTAAAGAGACCTGTGCACTACATTGTTACTCAGCTTTTCCATGTCTCAGCATTTACAGGTAACAAGTCAGAGAAATTATGCATATAACAACTACAAGTTACAACATGTTCTTTGAGGTAAGACCTGAATAATGATCCAAAGGGAAAGTAGAAAACTGGGATACTATTAAAGCATATTATTCCTACTTAATGTCTGACTGTTTCAGCTCTGCTCAAACAGACACCTGAGGAGGAGATTCTCACAAGGAAACAGGCATGGTGCTTTGGTCAGAGTTTTCAATGGGGACAAGATAATAAAGGACACATAATCATAGTATTATTTATGAAAATCACTCCAAGAGTCATATATGGAGTAAGTGCGTGAAGTCTATCCACACACTGAAGATCTAGAAAGTGCAGCCAAGGGCCTGGATCCCATGGCAATAACATGCCTGAGTGCAGCTTAAAACCTAAAGCCCATGACAGTGCCTACCATATGCCCAACTGGGGGCTTAGAACACACAACAATGACTCATAGAAACATGTTTTATGGAACTGTGCTGGGAAGTCGCATAAGTCAGTAGCGAAATTTTTAAAGTCTCTGCAGGTGGGGTTAAGGATCTGTGCTAGTAGGTTGAGGGTTCTGTACTGGAGTCAAGAAGTGATACTTAAAATAAATACCAGGGCTTCCTCCAAAAGGACCACAGCCATCCTAAGTGACGAGATCCCGAGCTCCTATGATAATAACAACTGAGTTCATATCCATAGAGGCAGCATGACGAGGTCCTCCAGGAGAACCAACAGCTCCAAATGGCAACAAAACTTAGGAGAACCCACAAGGGCATCTCTCTGCAGGTCTCTTTTTATGCTGGCAGTTTTCCTCAGATGAGTCTTCTACACTCAGCCAAACACTGATTCAATTCAGCTGGTGTTGAAGTTGACCTCCAGTTTTTAGTCCACCACATATGGCCTCGCCTCATTTTCTAACAGACAAAAAGAGACTGGTTCAGATTTGCCCACCCAGATTCTGCCCAAAATGCAGAATTTTGTCACATGTACAGCAATGTGCGATCAAACACATCACTCAAATGTTTTGAGAAAATTGTCACTCAAATGTTCTAAGCAAAAGGGCTTTGCATGCCTCACAAATGGATGATGTGGAGTTGTGCCTAATGGTGTATGGCAGATGTGCACTAGACAGATGGTCATTAATCATTAAGTATTTCTAGACCTAACAATGAATTACATTGTGTAGTTAGTCACCTGGATTGTAAAAAAAGGATTACATTGAAAACTACTAAATGCATCTTCTCATAAGGTAGATGTTAAAAAACAAAAACACTAGAGCCATGAACAAAAATATTGTAGAATTAGAGTATGAAAAGTCCCTGAGAAATTCTGTGCCCCAGTGTCTTGGGAGAGAGGACAACCAAGTGCACAGAAAATCCTTCACATTTTTCAACTTCTCTAGAATTGATTTCCATGTTCCATGTGTCTTGGGCATCTGTTGCTGGTCCCAAACATCTTTGCAGGGAATTTTGTGGCGGGGCTCACACTGAGGACCCCTCACTGTGGAGTTAAACATGGCCCTGTCCTCAGGGGTCAGAGAGTTCAACTGTAGGAAAACTGCCTCTTGGCTCTGTCTCTGCTGATGGAGATGCAGCCAGTTTGTACTTTCTGACACCATCATAATAATCTCTTTCTCCAATCCACTGACACCTCTTCCCTGAGGTCTAACATTTCCACTGCCTCCAGTCAGTAATGGTTGGGAAGGAGAATTCAGACACTGAGCAGGTGAGAAACAGGGTAAGGGCTCCTCTAGGCCAGATCCACACTGCTGTAGCTGCATCTGGGACATCACACCTGTGCATAATTGTCATTATTTCACCTGCATTCACAACTGCCACCTGGATCCCTTGGGGGCTCAATGAAAGTCACCTCAGGAAGCTGTCACAATGCACAGGAAGAGCCTTAGCAGCCTCCTTTTCTAGACCAGAGCTCTGCCTTCTCCAGCCAAGTCTCAGCAGAGGACTGTGAGTTCCCACCACCCAATAAGAGAATCTGAGTAATAATTGGTATAGGAGGATTCTGATAGGAGGGGAAAGAATAAGAGTTGTTCTTGTTTCTGTGTCTCGTGAGACCAATTCACCTGAAGCAAAGTTGTGATTAACTCTGATAAGGGAGCACATTTTGCAAATGAAGTGTCGGAAGGTTGTCCAGGTGAGATCCCAGCTGCAGGAGATCAGAGGCCCTTTCCTGCAGAGACCCTTTGCAGTCCTGAGCACCTGTACAGTGTTCCTCATCCTCTCTGCTCCAGTCCTTTCACCACCAGTGCCGATGCCAGCGCAGCTCCTGCCTTGTTGCTCTTTTCCTGTCCCAGATGCTGCTCTTCATGTCTACTGAGATCTTCTTATATTGTCACTTTTCTGTTGTCACATATAGTCCAGGATGCTTCCTTCTCTATGACACCCAGGGTTTTATAAGACTGATGTTATGAAGAGAAATCAACCTCAATAAAATTGCAGGTGTCCTGTGTTGCACTGGCAAACATACTCCTAGGCAAGTGGGGGAAAAGAGGAGGTAATCTGTGTAAATGCTCCACTGCATAGATGACACTGTTGTGTCACAATCAATGATTTGAACTCTAAGTTCAGCTTCCCATGATTTTCCTCAATTTCAACTTTTTCCCTCAATGTATGTTGAAGTTTCTGGAAACACACTTAGAGTTGACACCATGTCTACAGTGATCATGCTCTTAGAACCTGACCTTGAAACCAAATTATCAATTAGGTTCTAGCTTCATTCCTCATCTTCAAATTCAATGAAGAAAATTTTCCTGAAACCCCTCGGATAAGACTGATCATGTTTTTAAGGGAGCCCATTTTGATTTTCTGCTTTGATATCATGAGGATTTATGGATAAGCTGATGAAAACCTTCTTCCCCAAGACAGGTCAGTGGTTGAAGGTTATTTAGTCACTATTTTGCCATCAAAACTAAAATATTAATAATACCCAATTCATTTGAGGACAAGACAATTACTGTATGCATTGAGACAATTTCTAAATCTAATCATAGAGGTTGGGCCTTCCCCGACTCATGTCAGTCTCTGTAAGCATCTAGAATTGTTTTTACCTGAACAACACATGGAACACTCCACACATCATGGTGTAATTCTTCCTCAGAATGAAGTGGACAAAGTAGATGAGGGTTCATTAATTCTTGACCAGGTATTTACCACTCTGAAACCACATGCTTTGCCCTGCATTGAGGTCTCAAGCTTACTGTTGAAGTAATGAACTTGGACCAAGGGGCTCCCTACCTCTTCTGGGCAACCAAGAGGTTAGGGTTTAATGCTCTGCTCTCCCCATTACAGTGATGGAAGGATGTTGAAATCCTGCACTGCAGTTTTGGGTCTGATGTTCTGACCTTGCTCAGTGCTGTATTTCCTTGATAATCAGAGCGTGGCATATGCAGGGGAGAAGCACATGGCTGCTCACTTCCCTGCCCTCAGTTTACTCTTTTTGTGTCCTGTGTGATTTGTCCTGAGAATTTATCTGTGTCCATTTCCTACATATTAATTCATATTTCCAGTTCAGGAATACACTCAAGACAATATTTGTTAAGGTAAGGCTAGAGATCCTTTACTGGAAATGTTAAAAGAACATTCTACAAAATAGAATTAAGTGAGACAGTGTTTGTAGTTCCTTAGGATTTGAATTATCTTCCACACAGTGCTGCGGCTGAGCCTCCCTAACCCATCTCCTGTGCTGTTCCAGAGGAAGGAAGCACTACCTGGGATTAGACAGCAAGGAAAGGAAGGAGAAGGATTTAACTTACTAAGATGAAGCATTGATTTATGCCCGAGATGATTCATTATCATTAAGGTTAAATTAGCAGGCTCTTTTTTATTTTTAAAAAATTTACCTCTTCAATCCAAAAAAAGCTTATTATAGATGAATTCATGAAATTTTCTAACACTTGATTTTTATTATATCACACTAATTTTCTCAAACTACCTTGTGGAACCAGTGTTTACGCATTAGCATTTATGAAAAACTTGCCATCAAGGTATAGCTGTGTGTGTGTGTGTGTGTGTGTGTGTGTGTAGAACCCAAGATGCAGAACTAGAGGGCAGAGTATGAGATTTGGGCTTATAGATTTTTTCAAAGCATGTGGTTTGGAAAGAGCAGATATCTCACTTCAAAACCTGGAGATTTTCTCAGGGCTGAAGTCAGAATCATAACAGCCATGGAGGGGAGCAGAAGCTTCTCCAGCTTTAATTGTGCATCAGCATTAGAAATTCCAGTGTCCCTGATAGCGATAGGTTTTCCCAAAGGAAGACTGATTTTTGCTAAACTAGGCCCCTATGCTGGTCATCAGCTGTAACTTTGGCATTTCACAGCCTCATGCTTCGCAGCACCAAGATGTTTCAATAGATGTCCATCATAGACCCAGCATTCTCCATCTTGGTGGAATAACCTCGTCTCCCACTGAGCATCCTTTACCTTCCTCTCTCCTGCTTCTGAACCTTGCCTTTCTTCAAGTCTGTGCTTTGCTTCAGTTGCTGCATCAATGTCTCTGATTCTCAAATTGAAAATGACATCATTCCACAGGCAGTGGGATTCACTCATGCTGACCTTCCAATAACCTCACTTTTATCTTCATTATAGGCAATTTGTTAGTATCCAAAAAGGCTGTATTTGCCCCTGTTGCATATTTTGTATACATTATACTATTCTCTTTCCATTCAATTGGACAAAATGTCTCAGCAGTAATTCTGTGTTTCTTGTCCCCATAGAAAGGTTTAGTGTGGAAGATGATGCTTGCACTCTCGCCAACTTTGGAACAATTAATACTGCATCCTCCTCCTATCTCCCCCTGCACTGTGAGGATAGAGCTTCTGTAACCATTAGGGAATGTGAAGATGTAATGTGCATAATAGCCTGGACACAAGACACAACCCTACCATATATCGTGAACCCCAACTGACATCCCAAGAAACTTTGATTTAGCCCAGATAGGAGCACTGCATTGTATCTTCTTTTTACAACACTCAGGGTTCAATGTACTTACAAGTCCATTTGCGTGCATTTCCATGTTACTCTGTCCTTACCAATCTGCAGCAACCCAAAGCAGTGTTTACGGGATTCTGCCATGCTGTGTGTTGTCTCTATGAGAGTTTCAATTTTATTTCTCTGTTCATCATCTTTATAGTTGTGAAGCTTGTTGTCAAAAAACTTTAGTTGTTCTATCCAAATCTGTAGATAAGCATCAGCCTCTGCCAGTTTTGTCAAAGTTTTGTACACTAGGATCAAATCCTGAATCTAAACCAGTTTGTGAAGGTTTCATTGCATAACCAGCTGGGTCTGAGACAGCATGGAGAGTCAGAGGCCCAGCAGTTCTTGGCAGCATAGATTCTAAAGGCAACAATAGCAAAAGCTACAAAAGAAAAGAAGATGGTTCATTTTCAGATGATGACTGTGATTAGACACTCAAAGGATAACTAACTTAAAAATGTTTACAATTTATTTTGAGATTGGTACAAGGCATGATTACCCAGAAAGTGAAATTCCTATACAATTAAGTGGAAGAGATGATGTTTACTTGACTTGGATATTTCACTGCAGCTCATGCATTGCCTGGTCTGCTCAGGTCCTATGATTTAGTACAGATGGGATACCCCAGATGCCCCAAGGAAGCCTTCCCTCCCCTGCTTCCTTCTTCTCTGCTCCTTTAGTACAACCTGCTTCTGCCTGGGTCATAGTGACCTCTGCTGGGCTCAAGGTAACTAGAGGAAGATTTTTGTCTAGGCTTAAACTGATGTCACCTCACTGTGTCTCGCACAGTAATACAGGGCCTTGTCCTCAGCTCGCAGGCTGTTCATCTGCAGATACAGTATGTTCTTGCCATTGTCCCTGGAGATGGTAAATCTGCCCTTCACAGAGTCTGCATAGTACGTTTTACTACCGTCATTCCAGATCATTGAGATCCACTCCAGTCCCTTCCTGGGAGCCTGGCGGAACCAGTACATCCCATAGTTACTGAAGGTGAATCCCGAGGCCACACAGGAGAGTCTCAGGGACCCCCCAGAGTGCACCAAGCCTTCCCCAGACTCCACCAGCTGCTCCTCACAAAGGACACCTGCAAAAAGAGACATCTTACTTAGGAAATTGGTACATATGTCCACTGTTTATCACACTCATGTTCATTCATATGCTCAGTAGCTTTTGTTCTGAATAATTTACCTCTCAAAATTGCAAACAGGAAAACCCAGCACAGCCCTAGCTCCATGGTGAGTCGCCTATGCTCAGCACTCAACCCTAATGAGCAATAGCTGGGCATTGGAGGATTTGCTGTAATCTAGAAACTCATGGTAGAGGTGAGCTTGTTTTCATCAGCACAGGGAGGCCCTATTTGCATGGCCTTCTTCTATATAGCCAATTCTGTGAATGAATAGCTCAGAGAGGGCAGTGTCCACATTTGACATGTCTGTGTTGGGGAAGTTTGGTACTAATAATATGATTCAAGAGAATATGAAATCTGATTATGAGGGCAGCTTGGGTTGGGCTGTTCGGGACTGGAAATCTGATTATGAGACAGTGTAGTGGTATTTACCTGTTTGCCTACTTTTATTTTTCATGTATGTATGACATACAGTTTTTTAATAGATTGGTCTGCTTTGGAAGCAAAAATGTATATAATTGTGACAATTTTTTTCCTTTTCTATAAGGGAGATGATGTGCTATAAATGTTCCCCACAGATTTGAGGCTTATACTTCCTTAATTTTTTAAATGACTTCTTCCCATTCCAGCTCCTGGACATAGCACACACACACCTGGTGATGACTCTCTTCTCCTCTTCCTGTTGTGACAGTATGGGTGACTTTGCTGTATTCTGCTGTTGGCTGAGAGAAATCAGAATCTCTCATTTTCATCTGACATTAGCTCAATCTGTTTCAAAATTGAGATTTTTTTCAAGCTCTGAAGGTCAAATTCAGGGCATTGTGCTTGCCAGGCAGTGGCTGTGTGACTGAGCTCTGTTTCAGGTCTTATACTGAGATAGTGTTTATCTGAGACTGTTGCAACATGAAACTGCCCATATCCAAAGTGTGCACCTAAGAAGTGTGAACACACGTGGACATCAAGTGAACACACTTGCACCCATCAAGCAGGAAACAAAGGTGTTATCTTCAGTGTGTCCTGTGGCCCCCTGTAACCCCTCCCTCCACTGCTCCCTCCACTTTGGTCATCTTTAGGTTGCTTTACATGAACTTTACTATTTCAACATGTATTACAAAAGCACACACCCTATCACTGCAGTCATGTTTAACACAGGATATTTATTTGAAACATTCTCATGTTATTATGTGAGTCGGCATTTGTAGATATTTATGCTGATTAATTTCCCAATACATGAAAAGACAGCTAGGGATACTGCTATGTGGCCAGCTATTTTCCTATTATTGTGAGGCCTTTTCATCCCCAGTAAGGAAAAAAAAAAACAGAAAATGAGCAATCCAACAGGAACAAAGTAGAAAATACTGCAGTTTAATTCTTCAAATGGTTTGTTAATGGTTATTTAAAAGTTATAAGCTCTGACTAGTAAAAAGAAAGCTGCAGATTATCTTGCAAATATTTTTTCACAAGAAAAAATACAACCATAAAAAATGGATTATATATTTAAAACAAATGAATTTTAAAATTGAATTTTATAGCACATAAAATGAATGAAGTGACCAGACAAGTATAATAAGGAATCTGGAGATGCCAGGCTGACATAAAGAAAGAGGGCCAAGATTTACCTACCTGAGACCAAAGTCAACCAATGAAACATGACCTTGAGGATAAACCAGCCTCATGCAGAATAAAAAGTGGAGACCAGAGGTGTCACTGGTAAGCACTGATTGTGATGGGGAATCCAGAGATTGAGCAGGCAAGAGACAGAGCACTGAGGACTTCAACAAGCCAGGTCCACACTCCTGTAGCTTCACCTGGGACATGCAGACAAGTGTAATTCATATGTATCGGTCTCCTGCTTTCATGACGACCACCTGGGACCATTGGACTTCACTAATATTCACCACTGGAAGCTGTCACCAGGCACAGGAGAAGCTCTGGAAAACTCCTTTTCTAAACCAGAGCTCTACTTTTTCCAGTGGTCTCCGCAGAGTTCTATGAGCTCCTACCATCCAGAGGAGGTATTTAAACCTAGAACTTGAATGATAATTTGCATATCAAGATTCTTTAATATAAGGGGACAGCTTGAGAATTGATCTTATACTTTGTCTCTTGAGGTCAATTCTCTTAAATAGAAGTTGTGTTTAGTTCTGACAAGAGAGCTCATTTCTAAATTTAGTATTGGAAGTTTGTCCAAGTGAGATCCTAGTTCCATGAGATCAGAGCCTCTTTGCACTCTTGAGCACCCAGCCAACTCTCCTCATCCTCTCTTCTTCTGGTCCTTCCCTCCTTGGGACTGATTCCAGCATGGCACCTGTCTCCTCTCTGTTCCCTACCTGTTATGGTTGATATATTTTGTCAACTTAAAAGGTCAGAATTTTAATTACAGTGTCCAGCAGAGCCAAGTTCTTCACTTTGTATCATGTTCTGCCCATGCAAGAGGAGGGCAAAAGATGGTGAGTGTAATAAACCTCGAGCACTGAGGGGAAGAGCGAGTTATTTCTCCATGGTGACTTTCGTAAAAATCTGAATCTAGACATTGCTAATCTCCAGGGTTGGCTTCTAGAAAAACATCAAGACATTCAAATGCAAGATCACAAGATTACAGTAGATCCTCTAAGTGATGTTGCCTAATGGTTCCATCCTAAACATTAATTCTGGCTCTCAACATTGACATTTGGATTCTTAGAGGAATCAGGATAATCTTTGTTCAGCTCTTTTTTTGCAGTCCCAAGAGTACTTTATGTGCTGTACCAATAGTTCTTCCCTGTGGAAGTAATGACAGACACCCTTCCTGAACCAACCCCTCTACTCCCTGCCATTCTCCCCTTTCCCAATTTGAATAAATCAAAAGAAAGGAGAAATTGTGAGGAGAAAATGACCAAAACTTAGTGTGAGGACTGGAAAAGATTTGGTCCACAAAAGTTCAGACTCCTCTTATGAAAAGGCCAGCTTTAGAGTAGATCTGCAAGACAACATTTGGTGATTAAAACAAGTTATCTTTGGAAACTGTTTGCTTTAGCCAATGTGTCCTCACAGCCTCCAGTAATCCAGCAGCAATTAGAGGGGCACATGTCATGAAACAGATGATCCTGCTGCCTCCCTATCCTGTGCCCAAAACTCCTGAGGAAATGTTTGCTTTTCATTCTTCCTCCTCACACCCTTGCATTCTGAATCAACAACTACAAACAGCTCAGATCACATCTTATTTCCTAAGGCTGGACTGAGCAGAAGCAGCTGCTATGGGCATTTTGCATTGAACTGAGTCATGACCATAAGTAATCTTTCTTGTCCTCTCAGCAGCCAAGTCTGAATACTGTGACAGTGCAGGCGGAGAGACAGTGGGCTGTGCCTCTTCTTCTATATACCTGTACACACAAAACCTCTCTAACTGCACCTCCTAAAAAACAGAGAGAAAAGGCGACTTCTGGAGGCACTAGAGTTTGAAATCATCTTTCATCTGAGGCTGGGGCTGAGCCAGCCTCACTGATCTCTTGTGCTGCTCTCAGGGAGGAGGGAACTGCATGCTCCCAAAATATAGAGGAATGTGAAAGAGTTAATTTCCAATCTGAAGCATTTATTGACGTGTGAGACAATTCCTTGTCACTGGGATAAAATACACAGGTGGATTTTTAGATGGTGATGATGATTAGATAGTCAAAAGAAAACTAACTTCACAAAATTTGCAACCTAACTTGACATTAGTACAAGTGATGTTTACCCAGTAAGGGAAATTTCTATGCAATTAAATGGAACACATGATGTTGACTTGGACTTGGATACTTCACTGCAGCTCATGCATCTCAGGGTCAGATCAGGTGCTGATTTAATGCACAAGAAAACCCCCAGAGGGCCACTGAAAGCCCTAACCCACTCCGTGCTTCCTTCTCCACAGCTGCTCTTTGGCCCAGCCTGGTTCACAATGGATCATAGCGACCACTGCTCGGCGTCAGCGCCCCTGCATGGAGGTTTTTCTTTGGCCACACACTGAGGTCTCCTCACTGTGTAGGCTCCAAAGTAATACACGGCCTTGTCCTTCAATCTCAGGCTGTTCATTTGCAGATACAGTGTGTTCCAGCCATTGTCTCCGGAGATGGTGAATTGGTCCATCACAGAGTTTGTGTAGTTTATTTTACTACTATAGTGTTAGATGAGTGAGAGCCACTCCAGCCTCTGCCCGAGAGGTTGGCCGATCCAGAGCCTGGTATAGCTGCTGAAGGGGAACTCCGAGGTGACATAGGAGAGGGTTCAGGACCCCCAAGGCTGCCCCAAGCCTCCCCTGTACTCCACCAGCTGCACCTCAGTCTGGACACTTGCAAACACAGAGACATCAGGAAACTATCACAGAGGTCCAATGTTTATCCCACTCATGTCCATTGACAAGCTCAGTATCTCATCTTTCAACAAAAATCAAAACCCAGCTCAGCCCAAGTGCCATGGTGAGTAGTCTGTGCTCACTCTTGGGCACTTAGTGGGAACAACTGCCCATCCACAGCTGAGCGCTAATATAGAGACACAGGATCAGGGCTGGCATGATTGGCATCAGCAGAGGGAGGCCCTATTTGCATGGATTCTTGTTACATACCCAGTTTTGCTAATGAACAACTCAGAGAGGGCAGTGCCCACATCGGATATGAGTGTCCTGGGGAAGTATGGAACCAATGATTTGATTGAAGAGAATATGAAATTGCATCTTCAGACGATGTAGTGACATTTACCTATCTGTGCACCTTTATTTTTTCATGTACATATAACATGTTTTTCTAGCAAATAGGTCTGCTTTGGAAGCACAAAAGTTATGTAAATGTGAGAAACTGTTTCCTTTCCTATAGAAGAGCTGGTGTGCTGTAACGGTTCCCTCCACAGTCTTGGCCTGCACTCCTCTAAGTGTCGAATGGCTTCTTCCTGTTGCAGGTCTTGGAAGGAGCCAACTCTGCTGGTGATGATTCTGTTCCCTTCTTCCTGTAATGAGAACATGCATCGCTTTGCTGCATTCTGCTGTTTGCTGAAAGAAAACAGAACCAGATATCATAGGGATATCTTTTAGTGACCCTTTCATTGTCTCCTATCATTAATCTTCTCACTGTGTTTCTGTAAGGAGATTTTTCTCCCTGTTACCAGGAATCAAATTCAGGGCATCACATTTTTCAGACAGGGATTGTGCCACTGAGCTAAAGCCCTGGCACTTATATTGAGATATTGTTTGTTTGTGGTTGATGCAACACATAAACTGCCCATATACAAAGTGTTCACCTGAAACATATGAATACACATGGATGCTTGCACAATCACACACACACAATCATAGTAGGGAACACACAGGTCATCCTCAGTGTGTCCTGAGGCTCCTCTGCAGTCCCTCCCTCCCGTTTCCACCCTGTATCCCATCACCAGGCAGCTTGTGACCATCCTCATGTCTCTTTTCAATAACTTTTCTATTTCATAAGCCCTATCAGGTTGGTCATTTTTGACACAGAATGTTTATTACAATATCTGCATGTGATTCTGTGGGTCAGCATTCCTAGATACTTAGGCTGATGAATTTACCAATGTGTGAAAATGGACCTGGGGATACAGCTCAGTGGCAGGCTACTTGCCTATTGATTGTGAGGCGTTTTCATTCCCTGTAAGGAAATACCAAACAGAAAATGAACAATTCAACAGAAATGACAGGTAATGCACTTCAGTTTACTTCTTTAGTATGTCTCTTACTGTATATTTAAATATTACAAGTTTCTAATTATCACAAAGAAAGCTTCTCACCATCTGAAAAATGTAGACACATCATAAAAAGATGAACAGTTCTTACAACAAGCAAAAATGACCATAAAAACTAGATTCAATATTTAAAGCAAATAAATTTAAAATTAAAATTTAAAGCACATAAAATGAACGAAATTGCAAGGCAAGTAAAAATCAATAATCTGGAGCATCAGGCTTCTGTAAATGATGCCAAGACTCCTCTGCCTGAGTTAGATGTCAGCCTAGGCCATGGAATTGGAAGGTTAAGTTGTAAGAAATTCAACGCTTTGACTGTGGTCTGGCAAGCCACGGCCACCCCAGGGCGGGGAAACAAGAAGTAACAGCGTTTCCTGAGATCCACGCCATGTTGGAACTTAGGGTGCTGAGCCAACCAGTAACCAGCCTGCCACCCTGGTAAGTGACTGTGGTCTGGCAAGCCACGGCCACCCCAGGGCAGGGAGACAGGAAGTGGCAG
>PVJX010028117.1:0-24198 GCA_004027295.1 Dolichotis patagonum
CTCAGTAAGAAAATGGATTAGTATGTCACCATTAATAAGCAGTTCAGTGTAATCATACGTTGAGCATGCTTCTCAGCAGTTTAGTCCCGTGCAGCATGCTTGGAACCAGAATGTCTATGATTATTTTCCATAATGATTAATTGTATGTAAGAAAAAATGCATAGACACCCTCCTTTCAGACGTATGAATAATCTATTTTCTTTTGAAAAGGATACAGAAGGAAACAACTACACAGGAAGAATTAGAGTGACTGTTGTTATTTAAAAAAAAAGTCTGGCGACTCAGTGGTAATCAAAGGATGTAACACTGAATCTAAACTGTTTCTCATGTTCCAGGTCTGCTCTCTGGCAGGAAGTGAGCTTCCCTGGGTCAAGTCAAAAGGCCTATAACGAACTCCTCTGGGCTATGTGCTGCCTGTGGGAGTCCACTCTCAAATCAGAAGACTGGGAACCAAGTTCCTACCTTAATGAGAATCCGAATGGACCCGGTAGCTTTTGCAGATATGAAATACCAGAAGCTCATGGTGCAGGTAGCCCGGGATTCTTGCCACCTGGTGCTCTGAAAGTAAGCTCTGTCACCCCGCAGGCCCATAGGTGTAGCCTCCAGATACATGAAGTGCCCTAGGAGCAAAGGAGGGATTCAAGTAAAAACATAGTGACAGTGAGAAACTATTTTAGCTTTTCCATCTTAGTTGGGGTATTTTTTTATTACATTTCATATGATCTGAGATCCCTGAGGCATTTTCATTTGAAACAGAGAGTAAATCTAATAGCCTTGTTTCTAGTTCACTGACAATTTCCTACAGTCTGTGCTTTTAGCAAAGTGCTTCACAGTATGCAGATGAATGATCTGACAGGATATTTATGCTATCAAATCAACAAGGTAGTTACAACAATTATTTAATATACCCCCTAAACTACCTGGGTATTGTAAAACAATTACAAAGATTCCTTATGAAATCTAAATAAAGGAATGGGATGTGCTTTCAAATATTTAGTCACCTGTTGAATATGTAAATAGAGTATTGTAATATGAAACAGGCAAGGTACCACACTGTGTTTTATATACATATGCATCAAAATTCTGAAGGTCTTTGAGGAATGTATAACTGAGTGCTTGAATGGGACTTAGGCTCCCGTTCCCTTAGCTTGGTGAGCCTGGTTTAGTCAGGTTTGTATTACGGGACTATGGAATTTCGTTATTTAGCTATCTTTTTACTATTATGCAACATCCAGAAATTCAAGGTCTTTTCTCCATATTGTTTATTTCTTTTGTTCGTGAAGCAATGAGTTTAAGGCCACTTATTATAAAAATAACCCGTGCACAAGACTCCTAAAACATGCTGTTCTGCTGTCACATTTTCACAGACCCTCAATTGGTGTCAATCTCCTCTCCCTTCATATGTATCATTTCACTTGTCTCCACGACCCTGTTGGACACACAGGTCAAACTTTATGATCTTCATGGACAAATGAGAAATTTGAGATTTTGGAAACTTGAATGATGTGATAATGATCAAATGAGTGTCAGAACTCAAGGTGATTGGTTATAAATGTGGGTCTTATGTGGCTGCCTACATTATCATCTAATTATAATTATTAAAATACTTGTTAATGTTAGATTTTCACTGTTGTGAAGACTTAATCCTTAGACCTTATGAATGTGCCTTTATTTGGTAATAGGCTCTCTTTTTGACAATGAAGTTAAGATGGGATCATAAGGGTGAACTCTAAGCCAGTATGAATGTGTTCTAGGAAAAAGGAGGAGTTCGGGTCAAGTAAAAGACACATACAAATAGAAGACAACGCAGAGACGCAGAGGGCACCACTACCTACAAGTCAAGAACAACTGAGGTTACTAGAACCTTGAAGAAGATGTGGAAGAGATAATTCACTTTCACAAAAGGAACCGACCTGCTAGCAGCTTGACCTTAGATTTTCAGCCTTCAAAACTATTTTTTAAGGAACTCAAAATATGACCCTTTGTAACAGCAGCCCTAGGAAATAAACACACCAACTTACAGTGTCACTGTGGTGGTTTCCCTACTTGCTGTCAGGGAACACAATGAGATGAGCCTTGTGAATGTGATTAGGGCAACTGTAGCAACCTGATTACCCACCGTTTTCATTTCCAAGTGTGTGGTCTTTGGGAGGTCTTAGGCTTTGATGAGAGCCAACCCCCAAAATCCAATCAAAATTGTCAGCCAAGGAGTTTTGCCAACCACACCAGCCTTTCTCAAAAGTGCAGGAGCCACCACATTCATTTTCATCAGTATTATCTCCACAGTCATCTACAAAATTACAGCGTTGTTCCAGTCTGTAGCATTTGCCATTTTGACATTCCCGGTGGCCAGGCGGGCAGTAACCTAAATCAAAAAAAACAAAAATCAAAACAGAGTGAAGAAATATTCCTGGCACATTCAGTGAGGTCAAAAGGTATTAAAAACAGATTCACTTTAATATATAAAAGGACACAGTGTTCTTAAGAATTTGAGGTTCCTGACCCCTATTTTTGTCTTCTAATCTGCTCTAGAGTTCTGGCCTATAGATCATTCAGAAATTTAGAACTGCACCTTTTTACTGATTTAGGAAAGCACTCCAAGATTTCCCAAACTTCACTTAAGGACACAAATTATATGTGAAACTCAAAGTGAAATGTTCTAATTTTTTACCCAGAAATAAAATCTTTAAGGTGCTAACTGCGGTATGTTTTATGG
This sequence comes from Dolichotis patagonum, assembly GCA_004027295.1. Lineage (NCBI taxonomy): Eukaryota > Metazoa > Chordata > Mammalia > Rodentia > Caviidae > Dolichotis > Dolichotis patagonum. The sequence goes on from PVJX010028117.1 coordinate 2,717, forward strand.
AGTATTTGAAGATTTGTTCTGTTACTATTCATTCTTGGCAATATTTATCAGAAGTCAAATATATATGCTACTCCAAGCATCCACAACAAATATAAGACTTTTCAACATGTCTCTCTCCCACATGCATGTTTGTTTGTCCTTGTTTGGAATTTTAGAAACAGTTTCCCTGCAAAGCACTGCCAATCTGTTTGCAGAGCATAACAGAAACACCAATGCCTTCAGAGACTTCATTTTGATATCTGGGGCTCACATGTATTAGTTCTATAACCTGAAATTTATTGACACCAGATGAACTTCATTTTCTCTATCTACAGAGAAAAAAAAACCCAAAATTCTAGAGAAATTAAGGCAATACAAGAGAGTAGTGCAAGGAGTGTCAAGCACTCAGCCTTTAATAGATGATCAGTAAATATTAATAAAATAAATGATACATGCAATAAAGTGCTTCAGAAATGATAAAGCAGTTCAATATGAACTGTCCAGGTATTATTATTATGCCCTTCCAATATTACAAAAAGGCATAACCATTATAATTATAGTATTTCAGAAAAAAAAAGACTGTCCAGAAATACACCATTAGCTTTACCTTTCATCTCTGACATTGTAGGATCAGAAACTGTCCTCTTTTTTTCCCCCCAATTGTCAGGGAGGGAGCTGATAACATCACTTCTTTTTTATGTCTAGGATGGTAGCTCCCATAGCTAGAGGCAAGTTTCTTGGTGGTTATAAATTGGTATGTATGAAAGATAGTTGGTTATATTCCAAAAATTTATTGTAAGATATTCTGGAAATTTCTACTGATAAAACTTTGCTATTGTTTGGAACTCCAAAAACCTATGTTTGAAAGAGTTTGGTCATTGCAGGCAGTCTTTGGAAGGGGACTGTGAGACCCCAGGGCCGCCTTCATCCTTGTCTTTCTCTTCTGGCCATTGGATAATCAGTTTTGCTACACCACCCTTTCTACCAGGATGCACTGCCTCAACACAGGCCTAAAATCAAAGGAGTCACCAGATCATGGACTGAAAACTTCAAAATCTTGAGCCTAAAGACTTTTTCTCTTTATAAGTTGACTATTTTAGGTACTTTTTATAGCACCAAAAAGGTAACACAACCTCATATGGAAGCTCTTGAGTCCTGCATAAGTATCAATTTTTATACAGTAGATGGATAGAAGAAAAGCATAGGATAATACCCCAGAAGGAAATTTGACGGCTTCTTGCTCTTTGGGTGCTTGGCCTTGCTCTACTGTTTCTTGATGTCACTTAATTTAACAGTCTTTCCACTTACAAAGCCATGGAAGGTAAGTTTTAACTGTGCATTCTGACTGTACCAAAACTTTTTTGTCTGGGTTAACTGTCAACATTTTTCTTTCTTGCAATGTGTGATTAAATTGTTCACTAGGCGCCTTCTTCATTTTAATAGATCAAGGGTAAGACAAAAGACTAATGTTTCAATCATACAATGTGACTCAGAATAGTAACATGAAACGTTTTTCAACTACACAAAAATGGAGATTATTTAGAAAAACTCATTTATGGATAAGAAAACTGAATATTATAAATAATAAATGACTTGCAGGTTTTTAAAAAAAAGGTGCAATTTAGATTTAGATTTCTTGTCGTTTGAATTATTTTGAATTTCTATTTTCTTGTTCTTTTATTTCTTTGAAAAAAAGAGGACCATATGCAATATAACAACCATTGTTAAACTTCTTTCATTCTGTTTTGAAAACCTATAGTTATTGTTTTGAGGTCGCTGTTGTTGTTTATGCCTTTTGCTTTTTGTTCTTCTTTTCTGACTTTTCTCTTTTTTAAATAAAAAAAAGAAAAGAAATGACATCAGGTTGGATATCTGAAGGCATAATAAATACCACTGAGGACCAGTCAAGGTGAAGTTGGCCACGAGATGCATTAGTGGTCAAAGGGCTGTTGAGAACCTAGGAATTACTACATTATTTCATTTTATATAAGTTGGCATTTTTATTGATTCTGTCAATTCCAATTTGTTTATAGAGGAAAAACAAAACAGACTTTAAAGATATTTTCTTCAAAGTGACTAAATCAAGCTGCAACTCAATTCTTTCAAAATGCAAGAAGAAAATACTTTGGACAGGTTTCTAAACAGAAGTGCATTATACATTCCAATATATTACACAAGTCAATATGTCTAATATTTAGAATACCAATAAAGTTTCACAATTAAAAAAATAGTTACATTAAGAAAAATACATGCAAATTTAAGTATCAGAAACAATGAATTAGAACTAATTTCTTTGTATTAATAGAGAAAACCTCACTGCTATAATGTTTTGTAACCATGAAATAAAACACAATACATACATATATTATGGGGAGGGTAAATGTTAAGGAAAATTATAAAGTAATATTATTTGCATATTTTGAATTGTTTTTCATGATTGTTTTATCTTTAAAAAGTGAACTATTAGGAGTTCATCACATATCTTTAAATAACTCTGGCATTAAAACCTTTAAGAAATTCTATACTTTTGATTTTTTTTAAATATTGCATAAATCAGATACCAATCAGCGAGTCTGGAAATTTTATTTTGGGTAAAGTGACAAATTATAAAAGGTGAAACCCTGAATGTATACCTTAGAAGTACCTGAAAGTTAATATTTCTACTATGAACTCTTAGTCTTCCCCTCCAAATTTTCCCATTGCACCATCTTCTCCATCTCCACTCACAGCATTCCAGTTCTGGTAACTCAGGGAAGAAATCTCATAAAAAAAGCTATGTAGTTCTCAATTATCTCTTTACTTTTGAGCTCACTATTGACCGACTTTAAGGTTCACTCCTTTGCATTTTGTTCTGCATATTTGGGAAAGTTGATGAGAAAGCCTGAGCGCTCCTCACTTGGATGTGCGTCAGTGTCACGTCTATGGGTCATCATTAGGTTCAAGGAGCTGACAACCAAGTGTTCTTGAGAAAATGGCTTATTTGAGATTTGGGATGAGTTAGGGGTGTGGGGGGGTTGTGTCAAAATCAAGAAAGTTCTAAGGAAACGCAGTGGCCTTATGATAAAAATTTTAAAGAGCTGGCTTTCAGCAAAACTTACTGGCCAAGTAAGAGACAAATTGAATGTAATACTAAGTAAAGATAGGCCTTTTACTTTCAGCTTTGATAGAGTTAAAGGTACAAAATTATTATTCAGTTATAAGCAACTAGAACGCTGAGCAAAACATACTAAACAGTTGTTTTAAGACAGTGAACAAAACACAATCCCCAGGTTAATTCCAGCTGATCACTTGCTTAAGCAAATAAATCTGGGAGGTTACTTAGCCATGTACACTTGTTTAACTGTCAGAGTAGAAAATCTGACTATCATTTGACTATCTTGGAATAATTGAAGTTGCAACCAAGACTGCATGGCTTGTCAAGAGAATTCACTCTCTGGAAATTTACAGAATAAAATTTTCTGATTTCTATTAGAGATCTACCATGAGAAAAGCTTTAAACCAAGCTTCAAAGAGACAAAGGAGAACTGAAAGCAAGTTTAAGAGCAAAGTTCTTTTCTTAAGGAATACACTGAAATTCAGACTCAGCAGCACAGAATTCTTACTTAGAAGCAGTAAGATGTGATCTATACCTGGGAGAAAAATGTGGAAACAATTATGGATGCACCAGGGAGCTGATGGGTAGGGTGGTTGGGAAATACTGGTCAAAGGAAATACAAATTTTAGTTAGGAGGAATAAAAGAGTCATGGCAACTATAAGTAAAAATAGTATACTATATACTTTAACATGGCCACAGTAGATTTGAAAGCCTTAAAGTCTTTCTCAAAATCATAGTCTCAAAATCATAGAACAGATTAAGTCTGAGAACTAAGGTGCCACAGTTCAAACCTTTAAAAAAAAAACAGTATTTTTTCCAAATATTTGTTCTACTGTTAGTTAATTCTGAGAATGCAATACAGAACCTGTGGATCTGAGGGGCTACTGCATGGTGTATCTTCTCTTTGATGGGTTCTTAAAGGAAGTAAAGAAAATTATGCAAAGGGTGTCTTTAGGGAAAGGTGAACTAAGAATGGTATCTATAAATTAGACGATAACCTGTCAGTGTCTTATTTCTGAATTTGATAATTACACATGCAAATTAATAACCTTTGTGTTAGGAATCAGACTGAATTATTTAGGTTAAAAATGCATGAAAAAATACACTTTAAAATAGTTCAGAAAATGTCAAATTTTATATAAAAAGCTAAAGTGAAAATGAACTGTGAGCCAATATATAATATATTCATAAGTACTCTTGAAGGTCTTGAAACATTTCTGCAATTTCAAAATTTGATTTTTAAAAATTGATAAACAGAATTTTAAAAGTTAAAAACAAACTTCCAATAACATCCCATGTTACTCAGTAAATGTCTTCCCTGATACTAGGGATTGAACCTAGGACCTTCACATTGAATTATATACCCAACCCTTTTTCACTCTTTTCAGATAGGGTCCTGCTAAGTCATCAAATTGCCCAGGTTAGGGACAAAGTTGAGATCTTCCTGTCTCAGCCACCCATAGTGCTTCAATTATAGGAGTGTGGCACCACACCAGGCTTAGAGGAAGTCTTTGCAGTGGTCCTCAGGTATTGTACTAACTTGTCTCCATTTTTTTCTTCTATAATTATAGAAGAAATTATAATTATAATTATAGAAGTGGACAATTGTCCACTATCCAATGACTGATAGGTAACCCAATTGTTTATTGCAGCAATGGAGAAAACACACTATGTGGATAATTTCAGTAAGTATGTATTACAAATAACTCACTCTAGCAGTGAGGTTTGGTTAGGATAGCTCAAGGTGGAGGGGTGGGGCCCAAGGACCTCTAAGAGTTTGGACTGGATTGGACATATGATGAGGCACAGACTAAACTATGCTAGGGTATTTTAACAAAATTTACGTTAAGAGAAATCTAAAATATGCTGAAGTTTTATTTGGCCAGAAGCATCTTAAACTCCCAAGAATCAAGCAGGAGGATGTGTGGCTATCCATTGGCTGAAGCAATGTTTCTGTTTTGTCTGTGTTCAGATATACCCACAAGGTTTTATTGTCTTTATCTTGACCCATTATATTTACCCAGTGTCTTTGTTTATTGTAGGTGTCCTGGGAAATTTTAGGTCAGGTCAGCTTGTAGCAACACCAAGGTCCCTGACTGTATCAGACCAAGACTTTGGATCTCAAAGGCCACTTTTCTTTATTTCAGTCTAAAATTGAATTTATGTGGCAAGAGAGTTAGAAGGAAGAGTCCACCTTTCTAGATGACTCAAGGATAGAAAATAAAACCAGTTCAGGCTTCTAATTATGGTATTTTTAAAAATAGGTCAATAATGGCAGTCTAGACGTTTTGAATGATCCTGGAGCAAGTTGAAGGTCTCTATAGTTTTCCTCAAGCAATTTGCAGCAAAAGGTGGGAAATATAGTTACTGTAGAGTCTATTTTAATACCAGAGAGGAATGTTATAATGGAACAGATGTGGAATCTGCTTTAGTGTTCGCACAGAAGCAGATAACGTGGAAAAAGAGATTTCAGAAAATACATCACAGCGACCTTGAACAACTGACCAGAAAAAAAGGGTGGGCATTATAATTTGCATTTTTAAAAGAGGGGAAAAAAGTTTTAGACTCCAAATAACAAAAGTCCAGTGTGGCTCCCATCTGGCCTATAATTGCAATATGACTGGGACTTTGGTCAGGGAAAGCAGGATTCTGTGTTCAGGGGTCCTAGGTATATTTGCTGGCTCTAAGTTCAGTGTTCGGTCAGAAACAAATTGAAATACTTTCCCTGCAACCTCACTGTCTGTCTTTCTTTTCTTTTCTCTTTTTTCTTTCTTTTCTTTTCTTTCTGTACTGGGGATCGAACTCATGACCTAGCTTGCCAGGCAGGTGCTTATGCCATTGAGCTAAATCCTCAACATCACTTTCTTCTTCTAAGCAATATCAATCTAAATAATCAGAAGTACTTTCTATAATCCTGATCAACATAAAAAACTTACAATAAAAAAGTTATTGCTCAGACAAATGTAAAAAGATATTTTCAAAAAGAATGTTTGATTGCTAAACTTAAAAAAATCCAATTATAACACCTAACATATAAGAAATCTTTACATGGCATGCTAATTAATTCTAATTTTTTGTATTAGAGGAGCACTGAAGATACATTCAGAAACAAATATTCCTTAATGCTTCTACCTTAGAGGAAATTTCTGATGCAATGGTGGTGAATAATTTGAATTTATTATATTTATAAGGGTAAGGTAGTAAGTTGGTTACTACAGATCATTATGTTCTTAAGTTTTAAACTCAACTCTTCAGGATTGAAGAGTATTCTTCAGTATACCTTCATTCTCAGTATACCTGATAGGCGCTTAGACTATTTAAGAATTACTTTTGCCTTACACATCAAAACTGGAGCAGTTGCTTTGAGAAAGAGCTGTAGTTGAAATTACAGTCTATGATTAATCTTAAGATCAAAGTTATTTTAGCAAAATTATATTTGGAGCTTTTATGGAGTCAAATTTGTCAATATTTCCTTCCATGGTTTTCAGTAATTCACTATTAAATAAAATTCTCATATTTTTTCTAGCACTAAATTATTTCACTTTTGTCTTTTAAAAATTTTTACACTTTTTCCTCTCCCTGAACTGTCCTCTAACATTTTGGAATGAATGGTAAAATTTTTTTCAGGTCAAAGTGAAAACTACAAAAAGGAGAATGATCCTTATATTTATACAGAAAAGAAAAAAAGAACATACATAGACGCATACATAGCCCTCATACACACATACTGGTGTATTTATTGAAAGTCTCTGGAAAATAATACAATAAACTATTTCTTTGGGCATAAGAATATAAGGACAGAAGTAAAAATATATAGATAGATAGATAGATAAAAATATAGATATATATAAATAGATATATTTATGTATCTGTATCTATATCTATATATCTAGATCTGTATCTATATCTATATATCAGTACCATTCCCATGACATCAATTTAAAGTCCCTGTGTTATTCACACATCACAATCTCTTCTCCTAGCCCCTCTAGCCCCACCGTGGCCTTCTGGCAGCCTGCCTAGCCACAGATACTTATGTCCTGGACCCGTGACTGCAGGGCTCCTCTATGAAACTTTTGCAGATCCCAGTGCAATTGTTATTTTCTTTGAAGAAGCCTGGTTGGTCAAGTCCCATTACTATGGCCAATGGTATCACTAGGCCAAGTTAGTTCCTTGATTGGATTTTATTAAGGTTGGTGATGTACATGCTTGCAAGTCTTTTCCCAGAGTGACTCTGTCACTAGTCTGGAAGGTTGATGAGTGACAAAAACTGGGCTTCTACTTAGATGGTACACATTACATATTTGTGAGATGAACAACCAAAAAAAAAAAAAAGAATAAATATAGCCAAATAAATTGAGGGGGAGGATACAGACAGGTGGGTGAGCAATCTACTGATTAGAAAATGAGTGGATATTTTTGTTGTTGGACAAGGGTGACAGTGATCAGAAAGTACCTGATGGGTTGAGCACTGAGAAACCAAGATGAGGGATAGTAAGACAATCAGTGCTGACTCAGTTATTATAGTAAAAATGATGAACAGGAAGACTTTCGTTCTTTTGTTCTGAATACTGACAGCAGGTATTCCATTTGTTCAAAATACATATTAACAATACTTATGCAAACATTTTCCTACTATGTCTAATACAAGAATCTTATGGTCACAATTCAACTTGATAATATCTTTGCATAATTTTATTCTATAACAAACCAATTTCCATTGCTGATCTGATTTAAACAAATTCTATGTAATGATACTGAAGGAACTATCTAATACAAAGGGGAAAATAGCATACCACTAAGTTTTGTTTGTTTATTTTTGGTACCAAGAATCAAACTCAGGATCTCAGGCTTGCCAGCCAGGCACTGTGTCTCTGAGCTACATTCCCAGCCTGAAACTAATCTATTAGTAGGGTGAAAAAAAAGTCATACTATTTGTATGCATAAGCATCATTTCCATTTTTGAAGTATATTATATTTTAAAATTAATTGGGACCAGCTATGTTTAAATTTATTTCAATTTAGGTGTTTGTGACTGCATACATTATTCATGTTAAGTAGTGCCAAATTCTTATAACTGGATTAGAACACTGGCTCTCATTTCATAAAATGTTTACCATCTAAGACAAAGATTTGTTCAGTATTTTGTATGTATATGTATGTCATGCATGTATGTGTGAAATTACCACATTTATCTGTATGAATAAAATACATAGTCAAACACAGACCAATTAAAATGAACAGTGAAATTAGTCATAATGATAGCTACTATTTATTAATCACCTATAGAGTCTACCTTACATTAGACACTTACGAGTATTACATCTGAGTTTCATAGCAACTATAAAACGTCATTTATCTTCATTTTCAAATGTGAAAATTGGAGCTATAAAAGCCACAATGAAATTTACAAGGTTATAAGATTTAGTTTGTCTCTGATTTTTAAGATAACTTTATTAATGTTTATCAAACAAGCATAAAATAAAATCATATGAGAACACCAAAAATTTATGGAAAGTTTATTCCACTATGTTCTGTGGTAGGAGTTGAATATACAGTAGGTCATGTAATTATCAAAACCACTGAATGAGGTAAATCTCACTGACATGTCAAGTATTTATTATCCTGTTGTTCTAGGATCAGGCAGTTGATTTCATATTATCAAACACCAAATCTGACCAACTTGCTCCAATTCAGCATAATCCAGGGAAAGCTATGAGTCCTATTCTCATATCTCCATTTAAGGTATGAAATTTAAGACACTATGCCTTTGTTTTTATTTCTGTGCCCACTTATGACTCTCAGGATAATAAAGAAAAATAAGAACTGCCCCATCGAAAAGTAGAAAAGGAAAAGATCTTAAGTCCCTTGTTTAACCACAGATGGGCAGCAACTCTCATGGAGGAAACTATCAAATTTACACAGAATGGTCCTTTGTTGATCCTGCTTAAGAAACAATGTTTGAATAGAAAAGTAAGGCCAAGGAGAAAACTTGCAGAGCAGGGCAAGGCCACATGCAAGGAAAGGGTATGGTGCTTAGGAGTGTCTTAGAGAAGTCCTAGGTCCTAGGGAGAAAGCTACTGTGTGGTAGGAGGGCAGTGAGAGAGGGCAGCAGGCAGACTCCAAAGGTTCTGTGGGCCGCCTGAGGACTTTTGTTTGACTCTAAAATGAAGATTCACTGATAGATTTTACCTAGATTATGGGACAACTGATTGGCTTTGAGGAAAAAATACAAAAAGCAAAAAGCAACTCTTTGTCCTGCACATATAAAAGTGGACTGAAAGGAGTAGCACGCAGAGAAGACAACCCATCCAGAGACTGTTAAAATAGTGTAGTCAGGCAATAAGGTGGGTTTAGACTCATGGTATAAGATGTAGTAAGTAGTGAATACTCAACAAATGTGAGCTACTATCATTAGGGTAATATCTGTGATTATGGGGCCAGTAAGGAAATTGGGAAATATTTTAAAATGGAGCCCACAGAAACTTAAGATACATTCAAGGTGAAGAATCAGACAATAAGAGAGGTCAAAAAAATGCTTTCAGGGTTTAGTGTAAGGCACTGGCTAAACGATTTGCTAAGACAGGGACAAAAAGTCTAGAATTTCTGAAAAAGACAAGAAAAAATTTAAGTAAATAACAGGCAAATGAAGAACCATTACAAAAATCACCTATATTTTTCTTGAGATTATATGATACATAATTAAAAGTGCTGAATATTTTTATGCTGGAATGACAGAGAGTTTTGACAGCAATATGAGGTCATATTCAGTAAGGTAAGGTTAATTATAGAAAGCAAATTGGTCTACTTAACTACTCAAATACCTAAAATCTTTACATTAAATTCAATTTGCAGGCTTTTGGTGACTCAAAGTCTAATATTAATAAGTCCCCTTAACCTTTCTGTATAAAATTTTCCATGACTATCAATAAAATCTCATTTTCAAAGATTTTTTAAAATTTTATTTTAAAGGGGGTAAAATTAAGCACAACAAAACAGAACAGAATAGGACTTAAGACAGCATAAATTTCAAAGCCAGACAACCAGAGATCTTCACTATCTGTCATATTGTCTCTTGCTTTCTTCCAAATGGTTGTCCATATCTTTGCATACAGGGAGCTCATACTAAATAACATAGCCAATCTTTAATAAGATGTGTAGTTCACTGGCTCCCACTTGCTAAGGGGGGGACACATGGGACAGGGGACAGGATGACATGAGATGTTTGATTCTCAGCCTGCGCACCGGCAGGATCACAGCTGCCCCCCAGAGAGGGGAGGAGCTCCATGTTCTCCGGGCACTCCGAGTCAACCTCATGGTGCAGGTCCTGAGGCACCAGGGTCTCTCTCCTGCAGGACTCCAAAAGTCTGCCACACTCACCTGCTATTTATTTCTGATGAATTGACCATTACATTTCCAAAGTTCTGAAATGACCAACAGGCCACAGAAAGAATTCTCTTTAGGCTCCTGTTTGAAACCAGCAGCTATAGCAATCTGCTGTCCTTGCTTCAGGGCCACAGGATTTTTTTTTATTTAGAGAGAAAAAAACAAAACTGAAAAAATGGTAGAAATAATACACAATTTCAAAAAAACAGTAAGAAATCATTGGTTGATAAATTATATATTGTTATCTTAGAAGTAGTTGCTCAACTAACAATCAAATCACAAAAAGTAGACAATCAAACAGTGACAGTACAAACCATTCTGTTTGATGAACTAACAAAAACTTAGTTGTATGGTTATCTATCTTGTACAACTAAACATACATACAGTATGTATGTATGTATACATACATACATACATACATACATACATTCAGAGCACTTTCTTTCCTTTTATTGTCTCAATATCTATTATACATTTGGCATCTTATTACTCTTTCAGCTTTTACTATTTTTAATACTGGAGAGATAATACAATATTTAAAAATGTGATTCTGATTCATTTCACTTATGAGGATAGTCTCAAAGTTGCCTCCATTTACCTATAAAAGCCTCAAGATCATACTTTTTTATAGCTTAGTAATATTTCATTGTATAAAAATACCACATCTTTTTCATCCATTCTGCAGTTGATGGGCATTTTAGTTGTTTCCAAGATTTAGCTATTACAAATTGCTCTGCTATAAATATGCGGGCACATATATCACTGTGATACGACTGCTTCAGTTTTTCTGGGAAAATACCCAGGAGGGGAATAGCTGGATTGAATGGAACTTCCAATCCTAGTTTTTTGAGGAATATCCATACTGATTTCCACAGTAGCTGCACCAGTCTATACTCCCACCACAGCGGATAAGTGTTCCTTTTCCCTGCAGCCTCGCCAACATTTGTTATTGGTTGATTCCTTGATGGTGGCCATTCTTTCCTGAGTGAGATGAAATCTCAATGCTGTTTTAATTTGCATTTCCCAAATAACCAGTGATGGGGAACATTTCTTCATATATTTATTTTCCATTTGTATATCTTCATCTTAGAACTGTATGTTCATCTCTGATGTCCATTTTTGGAGAGGGCCTTTGAATTGGGGGGGGCTTGATGTTTTTCGATTCTTTGTATGTTTTGGATAGAAGTCCTTGTCTGAGGGACAGCTGGATAAAATTTTTTCCCATTCTGTGGGTTTTTGTTTCACTTTGTTGGTAATTTCTTTTGAAGTGAAAAAAAAAAACTAGTAAGATGAGATTTCAGTTGTTGATTTTTAAAAATACTTTCTGTCCAATTTGTGTTCTGTTCATGAATTCTTTGACTACCCCTAAGATTTCTATCTATCTTGTCTTCCAGTAGATTTAGTGTTTCTGTTTTAATATTTAGATCTCTAATCCATTTTGACTTTAGTTTAGCGCATGGTGATAAACAGGGGTCTAGTTTCAGTCTTTGTCATGTGGAAAGCCAATTTTTCCAGCACCATCTATTAAAGAGGCTATCTTTCTTCCAGTGAACATGTTTAGCCCCTTTGTCAAATATCAGGTGGCTTAGTGTCTTTGTAGAAGTGTTTGCATTTTCTAATCTGTTCCATTGATTCTCAGGTATATTTCTTTGCCAGTACCATGCTGATTGTATCACTATAACTTTGTATTATAATTTCAAGTTTGGAATTGAGATGCCTCCTAGAATTGTCTTTGCCATTCTAGATCTCTTCTTTTTCCATATGAATTGTAGGCATGTTTTCTCTATATTTGTAAGATATATCAATGGTAGGTTGATCAGGATTGCATTAAATCTGTATAACAGTTTTGGGTGTATGGGCATTTTCAAAATGTTCGTACTTCCTAACCAAGATCAAAGAATATCCTTCCATTTTCTAATATCTTCTTCAATCTCCTTTTTTAGAATAGTATAATTTTCAGCATATGTCTTTTACATTCTTGGTTAGGTTGATTCCGAAGTATTTCATTTTTTTAGGTGCTATTGTGAAAGGTGATGGTTCCATAATTTCTCTCTGTGAGTTTGTTGTTTGTGCACAGACATGCTATTGATTTTTGAGTGCTGACTTTGTAACCAGCTACACTGCTGAATTTGTTTATTACCTCTAGTAGTCTTTTAATGGAGTTTTTTGGGTCTTCTATGTACAGTACCATGTCATCTGCACATAGTGATAATTTAACTTCTTCCTTTCCTATCTTTATTCCTTTTATTTTTTTCTCTTGTCTGATTGCCCTGGCTAGTGTTTCCAGAACTATATTGAATAGGATTGGTGATAGTGGCCGTCCTTGTCTTGTTCCTGATTTTAGAGTGAAAGCTTTCAGTTTTTGGCCACTAAGTATAATGTTGGCTGCTGGTTTTTCATATATGGCCTTTACCAGTTTGAGGTAGTTAGCATCTGTTCTGAGTTTCTGGAGGGTTTTTATCATGAACAAGTGTTGGAGTTTATCAAAAGCTTTTTCTGTGTATATTGAGATGATCATGTGATTTTTGTTTTTGACTCTGTTGATGTGGTGTATTACATTATTGATTTGCATATGTTAAACCATCCTTGAATTCCTGGGATAAATCCCACTTGGTCATGGTGTATAATCTTCTTGATGATTTGCTGCATTCTATTTGCCAATATTTTGTTGAGAATCTTTGCATCAATGTACTTAGTGAGATTGGCCTGTCGTTCTCCTTTTTGGTTGGTCTTTCTCTGGTTTTAGTATCAGGAATGAGTTAGGGAGGACTGCTTCCCTTTCAATTTCATTTAAGAGTTTGACAAGTATTGGCATTAAATCTCCAAATTTCTTGTAGAATTTTACTGTGAATCCATCATGGCTTGGGCTTTTTTGGGGGGTAAGTTTTTAGTCATGTTTTCGATTTCAATGGCTGATACTGAGTTATTCAAAATTGTTATATCTTCTTGGTCGAACTTTGGTAATTCATAGACTTCTAGAAATCTGTCTATTTGCACTGTTTTCTACACTATGTAATTATTTTCAAATTAGGTGCTCATGATCTTTTGAATTTCCATGAGATCTGTAGTAATTTCTCTCTTTTCATTCCTTACTGCATGAATTTGAGTTTTTCTCAAAGATGTTTTGAGGTGTAAAAAAAGTCATTTTTTTTCAAAAACAGATTACTAAATAATTTACTGTATCGAAACATGTTTAGGTAAATATATGCTTCATTAAAAATGAAAATGTTCTTTAATAGTTATCACTTAAGTTATCACAGCTGAAATTAATTAAATGTCAACAGATTCACCAAATTTTTTTGGGGGGGTACTAAGAATCAAACTCAGAACTTTGCCCTTGCAAAGTAGGTGCTATTCTTCTGAGCTACATTCCTGGTCCAAAACATTTTATACAGTATTTCTAATTCTCGCAACATTGAGAAAAAAAATTAACCATTTTACATAACAGTCATAATTATTTTGTACAAATTCACATGCTGGTAATAGGTCATAGCTGGGATTTTGATCCAGATGGACCTAACAATGAAGTTTTAGTTCTTTTTATTGACAGAAAATGAGCGAATACATCAGTGTAATAATAGGGTTCATAAATAACAACCACATATTTGATGAATTCTAAAAGATTGCTGATTATCAAATTTACCATGTGGTAGGAGCACTGAATGACCTAAGAGTATGCTGCAAGTGATCAGTGTTATCAACTGTTAAGGAGTCACCAGTGATTGGTAAATCTGGTAACAAATTGCCTTAACAAATTAAAGAGGTTCCATCAGAATACCTTTCCTGCAATTGAAAAGTAGTATAAATAATAGGAATAATAGGAATAAATAATAGGAAGCAAGATTTTTATGTTATGACTGTGAATAAGCAATAAATCAGCCTATTTGGACATTCAAATTACTGTAACATGTTTACAATTCTTGATAATGTACAAAGTATTATCATATTTGTATGCAAGTATTAAAAATTTCACACATATACATATGTATGCATTCATGTATATATCTAATCATACTTACTCTGCACAAAACTTTAAGAATCACTCTATGTAGAACAAAAAAGTCAATATTGGGCCAGAGTTCAAAAATCATGTTTTCCACCCAAGATTCATAAACAGAATTAGTAGACAATAATGAAATAAGATACAGAGCTATCTGCTGTACCCTCATTCAATATTCGCAATGCGATTCAGTCTAAGCTTTAAGAATATCAATCAAAGAAAGTCATAATCCAGGATTAACCTATTTTCTTGGCATCATTTATTCAAGTCTTGCCTACATTATGTATCTTTCATTCACACCAGATGTTTATACATTCCTCAAAATACACATGGACCTTTATACTCCTGACCCCTTGATTGTATTCTCCTTACTTTGGTGTATATACATCTTCCTCTATTAAAACTTACTATTTTATCAGATCTGAATAATACAACTTTACCTGTTATGCTTTTGGGAAAACAAGTGATAAATAAACTGGTTTTTTAAGGCTGATTAATGAATCACCAAAGATATTCCTACTGTCTTCTCTGGAACCTGTGAATTTGTTACAGAATAAAAGTGAAGAGGTGATTTGGCAGATGTAATTAAATCTGAAGATGTTTGGATGGTAATATTATTCTGGGTTATCCAAATAGGCCTAATATCATCACACATTTTTTAAGAGAGCAAAATACTGATAAAGAGAAATAAAAATTCAAATGATGATATGAATTTCATTCACTCCTGTTGATTTTGAAGATGGAGCAAGGGAGCCACTGGCCATGGAATGCAAGTGGTCTCTAAGAACAGCACGATTCTCAGCTAACATCTTAGCCTGGTAGTGAGGATATGAAACAACCACAAGTAACTGAATTCTGCTAACAACCTCAAAGAAAAACAAAACACATGCTCTCTTAGAGCACGTGTTTTTTCTCTAGAAAGGAGAGACTAATGATAGCTTTTATCATTATCATTATAATTTTTTGAGATCATTACACTTAGGTTTACTACAAGATTATAGGACACATTAAGATTAGTTTTATAATTATTTACAAGGTTGCTCCTCCTATTAACTTTGTTGCAGAAGAGCATGGGCTTTGTGATATTTATCTTTGCCGAACTAAAGCCTACAGCACTATCATATAACTGCAATCAATAAACATATGTAGAGCTCAACCAAAGTATAATACAAATTTAAGCACAGCGTACTTTATACTTTAAATATAGGGAAGTTATTCAGTAATCCTCAGCAGATGAGTTATATTATAGAGTATTGCTCTAAGAAGGTTAATCTTGGTTGACTGAAAAATCAATTGAAATTGAGAGTAACTGGAAGCAGTGCAACTAGTTAGGTCTCAACCTGTAAGCATCTTTCCTTTGATATTGACATAGTAGAAAACTGACACAGAGAGGTGAACTGATCAGCTGAAGGCTATATTTTATATAACTCTGAACAAAAGCCTAAAATTCAATTAAAAATTTAAGTCCAAGATTCTTTCTGCTATATAGCATTGCTACATGTAGTTCAGAATACATTGGCCAAATGACTGTAGAACCTTAAAAAGCAATATAATCTGACAAACAGTAGCTTTTTTGTAAACTATAATAGGACACTCAACAGAGACAGTCTCTCCTGGTTCAGTTTTATCCCAAGGAAGTCATTATTCAGAGGACTGATGCTAAAATCCCGTAAAGTTATTCTTCTAAGTTTATGCTTGTAATACTTTCTGGGCTTATGAATACTAAATACTAATAATTATAAAAAACAAAGTACAGGAATAATGGTTTAAGGTAACAGTCTGAAATAGGAATCCTTCAGTCTAATGGGGTCCTTTGATTCAAGGAGACAGTTCTCAGGAGTCTACTCTGGATCCACTCTCAGCGCATCTAAGAGGGACAAGGAGACTACGGGGATCTGAGCCAGGACCCACGAATTTCCCATTCTTCATCCATGCCCAACTTTAACATGTACTAATAAAAATAAAAATTGAAAATAAGAAACATTCAGATGCAATGAAGTGAATGGTCGCATATATTTATTATTGAATGTAAAACAAAGAATACAAGTCAATATGATTATGTGTTTCAAATACATTGAAACAAAATATAAAAATCAAATAAATATAAAAATAAAAGATCTGATTTATATTCAGCTCACATAAATTTCAAACTTTTTAAAAATATACCTCCCGAACTGAGAGATCATTTTGTTGGAGCCTACCATAGAAATATGTGGCATAAAAATATGATCTCTGCCTTCCATGAACTTAAATTTTTCTTATTAAAATAAAGCATTAAATACAAAACAGAAAAGAAATAAAAACTGGTTTGCAAATGAATGGATTGAGTCTTCCAGAGTCATTCTTGAGGCTGGATGGCTACTGCCACCCAGTGGACACTATCAGCTTTTAGTTTGGGTAAGCCATCAGTGAATCAAGTCCACATACTCTGGAACAATTTCTGGAAGCAGGTTCCCAAGGTAAGATTTCTACTGTAATGGTCAGGTGGAGAGTGAAGGGTTTATAAAGACGTACCTGTGGATTTTTGCATAAAGAAGATACATCTGCAGAACAAGATGATGTGTCCTCCTTGAATCAACTCTATGTAATAAGACAAAGCGGTTGAGTACTGCCAACTCTACTCTTAACATCAAAGTGATTTCAACCCAAGGGGGCACTATGTTGGTGGGCAATTTTGTGAAAGGATCTTATTCTCCAAAAGTAAGCTGTGGCCATCTTGGAATTGTCTCCCAAAGAAAATATTTTCAGTAGATCTCTTACAGAAGCAGTGAGGGAAGTAGCATTTGTAATCCTCCACTTGTGTGAGGCTTCAGTCAATACAGTTATAAGTAATAAACTGCCGAGTTCAGAAGGGGCTTTGCGAACTTTCAGCCATAAGACCAGTGCTGTTGAGACAGCTTGTTGCACACTCTCTGGGTGATGTGTTGTGTAAGACATGATATTTTGTGGTGTTCTCTAGGACATGCACTGTTTAAGACAAAATATTTAGGGCAGATTTGGTCAATCTGTATCAAATGAGCAAACCACTGTTTTTAATACTTAGATGATCCAGTTAAGTTACAGATTTTTTTTTCTGTGATGAGGGCCTGAGAAATTAAGCTTTTGATTTCTTTTCTAAAGGATTATTCTTTGAGCTGTAGCTTAGGTCACTCCTAAGAATTTGCCTTAGTTGGCAAGGATTGTGAGGGTGTCAGAGATTGTGAAGGCTCTGAGACTTTATCCTCCTTTCAAAATAATAAGATGGCTTGGCACAGATTCATGGGTGTTGGTAGAACACTCATGATTCTGGGGTCAGAGACAGAAGGTAGTTTATTATTCATAGTAATACTACTAGCCAGAGTACTGTTGTTTCCCAAAGTCCAATCTCCAAATGGTAATGTGAAGGAAAGTCTTATAGGACTTGGACAAGCACTGAATTACACAGTACAGCAGGAACTTGAGTTAAAGCAATATGAGTATTTTACAATGAGCTACCTGTCCTTTGACTCAGAGGGAAAAAAATAATATCTATATTCCAAAGGTGCTTCCTCTTTATGAGGGAGGGATATATCTATACTTTCCATCTGCATTTTTATACAAACATTCATAAAAGGATACTTCAAAACAGAGAGCAGACAGTGACTTGATTTTCCAAATGTGAAAAATGCAAGAGAATTGTCTCTCCAGAGTAGGTGGTGGTTCCCTGAATCTTCTAGGGATAAATGCGTCAGTCCTGAGATCTAGTGTAAGTATTTGCTCCACAGCCATTGCCATTTATTCTTTGTGGGACTTATCAGCATATAATCACTATGGCGGAAACTATTAGCCCTTATGGGAGAGTATTTTTTTTTCTATATCTCAGTTCATTGGAAGCAATGATGAGAGTTAAAACTTTCCTAGGTAGTACAGTAGATGTACTTTAAAGATAGAGTGAAATGATGGCAAATTGATTTTGCTCTGGTAACAAAAAGATCAGGAAAAAGCCATTGGCCATGGCTCTGTCTGTACAGCAATTGTGCATGCTGTTCAGATAGTCACAGCATCCTACACAACTGTGACCACAAGGGCTGGGACTAAATTCAGTTGGTAGCAATCAATTGCGTGTCTTTAACTGGCTACACAAGGTCAATGTATTGAGGTATTGAATCTTTCATTAAAATAGTTTTACTGCCTTGAAGTCCTTCAAAAAAGTTCTGATTTTTTTGGTATTTTCAGGAATGTGATATTTTGTTTTTGCATTAAACAAGCCAATTATTGTTCTGTTGGGTAGTAACCCCACTATTGGTTCTCTATAGTTGCTCTTTCTAATGAGGGAAGCCCCATCTAGATTTGATGAATGTTCCGTGCAGGGAGGTGAAACTTCCATAGCAATTTAATACGCAGCAACATCTACAATAGTGAAAACAGGGACAGGAATGGTCTTGTCCACATGATCAAAGTTGTTTTCCTTCCTCATTGTGGTTCATTTCCAAATAAGCCTAACTGTTAATGGTTGGTATCCCACCAGCAAGCCTGCTCTTTTGTTCCAAAAGAGTTGGAGAAAACTTGGGCCCATTTTTGGTCTCATTTTTCCTTAAATTCTGCCATTTAAGAATGCTGGGAAACAGGCTTAGAGTGTGGAGGAACAGCAGAAGTGATCCGACAGCCACATGTTTGCCTTCTTAGCTCAGTAGAGAAATGTTGATCTTTATAGAAAACTGCCTATTTATCTTTAAAGTTGTAGATTTTACCTGATTTAAGGAAGGACCTATTTTTATCCTGGACATCTTTTGGCTCAAAATTGTCATAGCCCCTTACACAGAGTTTTTTAGTACTAAAAACGAAGTGAGTGGTGTTTTCCACAGTGAGTCTGGAGCTGGATAGATGGATGGAGCTGGTTTAAAATTTACCTACATTAACAGTATATGAAGGACTAAGCATCAGAGGTTTATTCGGTCAAATTTTACAAACCATCAGAAGAAGCTTTCACTAGCATCCTCCATGCATTACATGAAGTTCCACTGAGCCTGGGGAAATGCCATCTGATATTATGATATCACAGAAAAATAAGTCACAATAACAAGCTTTGTTGTGGAGCAGATTCCTTTCCCAACTGATGCATAGTGCCTTGAACATGAACCTACATTCATGATAGCCTGCATCTTCATCACTTTCTTGACACTGAGAAAAACATGCCCAACACAGGCAACGTAAAGAAGGAGCTTTTTATTTGGCTCATGGATTCAGTCCATGGCTGGTGGCTCCACAGCACGGTTGGAAAGCACAGGTGAAGGACACTTGCTCATTTGGGAGCCAGGAAGCAGAGAGAGGAGGAAGGATCTGAGACACAACGTACCCTTCCATGCAGCACCCCCAGTGAATCACCCCCAGCTCCTGACAAAATATTTAACTACTGAGCTAATGAATGGGTGACTCTAGTAATAAGCATAGTGACACATCACCCAGTCATCTTCTAAATATGAGTTTTTGAGGGAACACTTTAGATTTAAATCATAATAGCCTGGGCGCTGCCATCCACCCTCTGAAGCATAATTACTCTAGCTTTTTCTACTCACATAAGCAGCAGTAAAGTCCAACCACTTTTCAGTCTGTTGTCCCAAATGATCACAGATCTCCCTTATCTTCCTTGCATTATGGATTCGAAGTTCAGTAGCACAGTGACATGAGAGCAGAGGGGCTGCATCTATGGCACCAGGGCCTTGTGCTCCATACCTCTTTGGTTACAAGCAGAAAGAAGTCAAGGTCCTCTTCTCCAGGGAATAATCAGTCACTTGACAGACTTTCAATGTTAATTTCATCTGCTTGACTGCCTACATCACTGCTTCTGGAGACTGCTCAATATTGGGAGATAGGCATGCTCAGCAAGTATGTGAAATAGGGTTAATGGTAGATTTTCTCTGCCCACAAAAGATTAAAACTTGGGAGTAGAGACTGAATTATTTATACAGTCAACCATTATCATATGATGCATGTGATTACATCCCATGTTTCTAAATTTCATTTGACATTATATATTATAAAGATCATTTCAAGATGTCAACATAAACCAATGAAAACAGAAATCAGTAAACTTAAATATTTGTAATTTTTTTTAGTTAACAGTCAAGAAATTTGGCAGATCTGTGATACAAACCTAGCACCTGCAAAAATCTAAGAATACATGAATCTTCTCCTTTGCTTTAGGATGTCTAATCCCCTCATGCATGACATACATTTATTTGACTCTTTCCTTACATGAAGTCCAATCCCAACACTCTTGTCTTGACACTAAGAAATATGAATACAAGAATCAAGGAAAAGAAAATTGATTTGTCCTTTTCCCCATTTTCTTCATAAAACAGTTTCAAGCATGGCCATCAAGCTTACTATTCAGATCACCTCCAGCAATACACTGTAGGTTTCACATGTTCACCATGGTATCAGCGATAAGATCCATCAGAGAAACAATAAAAAATGAGGGCCAAGGCAATACATAATATTTTTTATAAATTGTTTAAAAATTCGAAGATTATTTCTGAAGGATTTGATAGTGATTATGCCTCAAAAGTGTCTTGCATATAACAGTACTCAAAACACATGAAGTGAGCTGGAATTTAGTCATAAGAATATTCAATGTCAGTAATTATAAAATGAATTGAGTACTGAAAATATGCACAATTTTGCTGAGAATTGTTGGTATAGGAGTAGGTCATCCTCAGAGCACGAGAATATCTATAGAAAAAGAATAAGACTAAAAAGAGTGAATTCTAGTATATTACAATCTTAAGAAGTGGACATGGACAGCAAGAAATCTACTTTGAGAGCTGCACTTTTCATTGGATCTGCAGTTAAAAAGACGCCTAGAAGAATCTTACGATTAATTTAGAAGTTCTTTCAGCGCAATTCCATAAATAGATGAAAGCCATAATTCCAGTTTTACTATCTGCATAAAGCATGCATTATTTAAAAAGAAAGAGAAGGAAGGAAAATAAAGAAGATGGAAAGTTGGTGGGGGCGACCAAGAAATAAGAAATGTATTCTTTGCATTTTACTGCTGAAATAAA